>JABUQX010017735.1:42500-52259 GCA_015478945.1 Trachelipus rathkii
CCCCCCAGATATGAGAGGCAGTATCCATACAGGGCGGATGAGGCCTTGTATAGCTGAAGCAACTGAGAAGAGAAAAAAAGTCTCTCGCAGTCTAACAGAAAACCCCCAGTTTTTCTTTGAGGCCGGGCCGTAGAACGCGTTGTGATGTGAGGTTCCAAGACATTTTTTTTGTTTTGTTAAGGCAAGGATGTTTATATTGTCAACAGGAGAGACGAGAGACCGTCGAAAGAGAATAGGAAGTTGGAAAGGTGTTTTAGAGAGGGGATTGTAGAAGTTTGAGTTTTTAACAGAATTAAACTTCAACTAAGGTTGAGACGGACGCCCACCCGGAATCCTTCCAATCAGCGAGAATTAGAACGGAAAGATTAAGAACGAGAGGCAATTCTAGAAGTAAAAGAGGGAGCAGAATTGAAAAATGATTGAAGCATGAGGGTCCGAGTCATCGGCATAACGAGTGGATAGAGTAGATGTGCAGGTGAGAGATCATTAATGCAAAGTAAGAATAAATGTAGAGATAAGTACAAGAACGCCTGAGGAACACACAATTAACAGAAAAAGAAGAGAAGTCGCCCGTCAACAACAGCCGATATTGAGCGATTTGAGAAAAAACTAGACATAAGTAAGCAAGAGTGAAGGAGGAAACGCCAAAGGAAGGGAGCTTGAAGAGCAAGTGACGTGTTGCCATACCCGTTCAAATGCTATGGATATGTCAAGCGCCACCACGCAAGTCTCCCCGTAGTTCCTTAGGGCGGAAAACCATAAATCAGTAAGATAGGAAAGTATATCGCCAGTAGACCTCGAGCGCCGAAAGCCGTACTGGCGATCGAAAGAAGTGAATGGAGATTCCAGATGATCTTAAGAAATGAGAGTAGAGAAGGGTTCAAAGATCTTAGATAGAATACAAGTGAGAGCTATTGGGGCGGATAGTTAGAAGATGCAGTCGGCTACCTTTCTTCGGAATAGGTTGGATATTTGAGTGCTTCCAACACTGAGGGAAGTGTTAGTATTGAGACATAGAGAATATAGTTGAACGAGGGGAGGGGTCAGCACGGAAGCACCCTTCCTCAAAACTCGGAGAGATGCCATCCGGGCCACCCGCCATCCTAACGTTCGTAGATTTCAGGAGCCCCATGCACCCCGATCGTATGTAATCTCAGGTAAAGTCACAGAACATCTGAGAGAAGCAGGAGGAGGAAGAGGAATGCCAGAATCGTTCAGGGTTGAGTTAGAGGAAAACATTGTGTTCCAAAGAGATTGGCTTTTTAGTCGTAGTTTTAGCAACAGAACCATCATAGCGAATAAGAGAAGGAAAGACAGATTTACTGAAGTGGTTAGAGATGTTTTGGCAAGAAGGCCAGAAGATTTGTCAGTAGGAGAGCAAAGAGGTTAGCGCACTTTCGTTTGATGAAAGCTCGCTTTGCTCGTCGAAGAGCATCCCTGCAACGATTTCTAGCAGAATGAAAATTAGCAAGAGTGATAGGAAAATGAGAATTTTTTAAATCTATATTTTAAAAAAAATACATATATTTTAAATTTATATTTTAATATATATATATATATATATACTATATTATCTATATTATACCAACATACATAAATATAAGCGAGCATAGCTTAATATTACAGTGATATATATATATATATGATTCTGGTGTCGTTGGGTCAAGACGTGTTTGCAACTGGAAGGAACAGAAAGAAAGGAGCAGGGAAAACATCTAGAAAGAGAAGAATCTGAAGAGACGTGAAATGCTCTCTCGGAAAAGATTGGAATAAAGAATAAGTGAAAGAAATGATCAACTTCCAAGACAGAAGAGCCTTTGAAAAATAATCGAATTAAAATATTTTCGCAACATTAATTTGAAAATTTTAGAAATTAAGGAAAATTAATATTAATCAACGTCAAATTTTAAAAACTGTGAAGTAACAAATGTTTATTGTTACGTGTTCTTTTGAAAAAATATAATTATGACCAATGACAAAATAGGATTCTTTTGCTTGAATATTGATAATTATAGCATAGAAGTTTGTACAACCCTGACATCAGAATCAGCTAGTCTCTCAAATGGACTCTCGATTAAAAAGGCTTGTGACTTGGAAGATCCTACAGTTGTTTTCGTCTTCTCTTGCACAGCTGTGGATTAACGTATTAAAATACCTGCAGCTGACGCCAACGCCCAACATATGTGTTCTATATAATCTAGTAATAATAATGATAATTAGTGCTAACAGTGATAGTGATAATAGTGACAGTTATTAATTAGTGTTATTAATGTTATTGATAATAGTGCTTGTGTTAGTGATGAAAATATTATTAATTATTGGTATTAATATTATTGATAATAGTGCTAGTGATGAAATATTGTTAATGTTGGTAGTTTTATGATATGTGTGTATTATGGTAATGTATATGTGTATATATGATGTTATTTTCTTTATTTTTTTAAGTATATTATACTTTATTTATATAAAAGCGCCGTAGCTCAGTGGGTAGAGCATCGCGCATACAAAGCGAGGGTCCCAGGTTCGCAACTGGTCGGTGGGAGAATGTGAGCTATTCTCTCCTAGGGCTTGGCTTCGTCCTGCTCGGACGTTAAATGAGTAAACCCTCCTTGATTAGGCTCTGGCCCGTGATCGGTGGTGTTTATCCCTGTAAATATATATGCATAGACATAGATTATATATATATATATATTATATATATATATATATATAAATATATATATATATATATTATTTTTTTAATATCTATTCATAGTTATTTAAAATACAAAGATATATATATATATATATATATATATGATATATATATATATATATAATAATATATTATATAATATATATATATATATATATATATATAATATATATATTATTTATATATTATATTATATATATATATACATATATATATATATATATATATATATATAATATATATATATATTATTATACTATATATATATATATAATATATATTATATATATATATATATATATATATATATATTTATATATATATTTAATATATATATATATAATATTATATATATATATATAAATATATATATATATATATATAATATATATATATATATTATATATATATATATATATATATATATATATATATATATATATATATATATATTTTGGGAAGGGCAGAAACAGTAAGGAAACGATAGAAAAGGTGCCAGTGCCAGTGCCAATGCCAGGTGGCACTAAGTGCCAATGTGGATGTAATTTTACTTTATATATAAAGTATATATAGTGTGCCGAATAATATATATCTGCAGCTATGCAGAGATCAATCCAATCTTCTCCTCATTGACTGCCGAACTCTTTCAAAAACACCAGGGTCGTTTCTGATTGAGTTACACCCACCAATTATCCGATTTCGCAAGTCATCCTCAGTTTCCACTGGAGTATTGTAAACCAATGACCTTAGATGGCCCCATAGGAAATAATCCAGGGGGTTTAGGTCCGGGGATCGAGCAGGCCATGGGTGAGGTCCACCTCGACCAATCCAGCGATCTCCGTATGTTAGCGTTAGAAATCTACGAGCAAGCACACAAAAATGCGCTGGTGCACCATCGTGCAGAAACCACATTGCATTTCTTGTTGCCAATGGTACATCCTCCAGAAACTGAGGTAGCGTGTGTTCCAGAAAGTTGCGATACATCTCCCCGGTAAGTCTTCCTAGGGAGCCTTTTAAGGTAATTGGTTTACAATACTCCAGTGGAAACTGAGGATGACTTGCGAAATCGGATAATTGGTGGGTGTAACTCAATCAGAAACGACCCTGGTGTTTTTGAAAGAGTTCGGCAGTCAATGAGGAGAAGATTGGATTCGTGCATCCTAGCTGCAGGTGGTCATTTTCAACAGTTCTTGTAGATTAAGAAAGTTTACATGTAATGTTTGGTAATAAATGTTTGTTATTGTCGTAACTTTTGTTCCCCCTGTATCTCCGAAACAAAGCGTGTTTTCAAAAATCATCAAAGGACAAAATATCCTTAGAATACTCCAGGGAATAACCTCTTGAATTTTTGCCGTATGTTTACTAAACACCTTATATATATATATATATAATATATATATATATATAATATAGATTTTTATATATATATATATATATATATATATATATATATATATAATATATATATATATATAATATATATATATATATATATATATGTTAATATATAATATATATATATATATATATATATATATATTAATATATATATATAATATATAATTATATATATATATATATTATATTATATAATATTATAATAATATATATATTATATATATATAAATATATATATATATATAATATAATATATATATATTATAATATATATATATTAATATATATATATATTATATATATAATATATATATATATATATCTATAAATATATATAATATATATATATATATAATATATATATAATATATATATTTATATATAATATATATAAATATAATTATATATATACTATATATATAATATATATATATATATATATTATATATATATATGATATTATATATATATATCTATATATATCTAATATATATTATAATATATATATATTATATATATTATCTATATACTATTAATATATATATATATATATATTTATATTCTAAATATATTACATATATATGTATATCATATATATATATATATATATAATATAATATTATATATATATATATATATATATATATATATATATATATATATATATATATATATATATATATATATATATTTTAATTGCTTTTCCCCTTGCATTTAAATTAGATTTTTTATATTTTTGGCATCTTTCTGCTATTCTAAATTCTCGCTTTCTTCTTTTTATTATCGTATATTTTTACTATTATTACTTTTCGTTTCTCTCAATTATTTCACTTTATTTTGTTCTCCCTCTCTTTCATTGCACATTCTTTCTTTCATTCCATTTATTCCCTCGTTTTTACTTCCCTTTTCCCTTTCTCTCTTTTATTATCTTGTTTCCTCATTGTCTAACTTAATTGAAAAACACGCACACACACACACACACACACACACACACACACATATTATATATTATATATATATATATATATATACTATATATATGTATATATATATATATATATATAGTATTATTATATATTATATCATATATATATATTATTATATATATATATATATATATATATATAATATATATATATATATATATATATATATATTATAATATATATATATATATTATTATTATATACTATATATATATATATATATAATATATATATATATATATATATATATATATATATATATATATATATATATATTTATCGTGAGCAAGAGATATGTTATGTCTCATTTCAAATACAGGCAATCCTAATAGTGGGGGGTTGTATCAGCTTCCCCACCTCCGCGTGTCAATCCACCTCTCTTTGACATATACAACAAATAACTCTCCAATCTCTACAGACTGAAGTAACAACAGGATTATATATATATATATTTATATTATCATAATATATTATTATATATATATATATATATAATATATATATATATATATATATATATATATATATATATATGATTATATATATATTATAATATATATATATATATATATATATATATATATATTATATATATATAAGTATATTATATAGTATATATATATATATATATATTTTATTATATATATATATATATATATATATTAGTGTGGTTCAACGTCATCGTCTGGCAAAATCGGCATATTTTTTTTTAAATCGTCCATCGTCATCGTCATCGGCAAATTTCGCCGATTATTTTGCCGATTAAATTGACAAATATAAGAATTTTGGATATTAAAACTCAATAATAATGTAATAATGAATAATAATAATAATAATAATCAATAATAATAATAATAATAATAATAATAATATAATAATAATAATAATAATAATAATATATATTTTATTATATATATATATATATATATATATATATATATATATATATATATAGTATATATATATATATATATATATATATATATATATATATATATATATATATATATATATATATATATATATCCATTTTGTTTTTTTTGTGTATGACATTTCAGTTGTCTATTTGTTTCGCCTTTTCTGTTTATGCGTTTTCATATCACACTCCATCTCCAGACAACAATATCATATACACATCCATTATATCCCCATCCTAATTCTAGAAGCAACATCTACAGCATACCTATCCTTATATCTATCCGTGTAGGGAGAAAATTGCCACCACGTATGTCCTGCGTGTCGTAGAAGGCGACAAAGGGACGGTGGTAGTTAGGTTGGCTGCCTATCTACTACCACTGATGTTTTGCCAGGAATGCTAATGCATCCTTCGGAGAAGTTCGTGATCGCAGTAAGCGGCCCTTCTATCCTTCGGCGAAAATGTATGAATCGTTTGTACATGGAATGTCAGAGGAATAAATGTTGAGGAGATGAGGAGAGAGGTGATGGATGTATTTAGAAAGGGCAAATTTGATTTGCTCGCTGTGACTGAAACAAAGATGAAAGGAAACGGTGAAAATGAGTGGTGTGGTGTGAAATGTGTTTGTGTTGCTGTGAAAGGAATTGAGAGGCGGGATAGAAGGATTTGCATTCTGATGAGTGAGTGTTGGTGAGAGCTATGGTAGATTTTGTGTGTGTAGTACTGGAAGTCTAAAGTAATTTTAAGTTTTTGAAAAGGGTCAAATTTGTGTGGTTGCGAACTTTGATCATCTGAGGGTAATCGTTGAAAAGAGTACGATTTTCTGGGATAATCTGAATGATGTTTTGGATGGGGGGGAATAGGAGATTCAGTTCATTTGCCACATATCTGCCCATTCAAGGATTTTTTTTTTACAGTTGTCACCACCACTCACGGGCAGAGCCCTATTTAAGGAGGGGGTGTAGTACTCTCAAAGGTTCACCCTCTAGCGCAAATTACGCATATGAGCACAGACGCAGGCTTTAAAGTTAGGAGATTAAATTCCTGGAAATACAGAAGATGGAAGAGAATTCCACAAAACAGAGGTTTTGGTGTGGAAAGAAGGAGCCCACAGCAAACCTAGCCTGGGAGTTACCCAATTGTCAATACTTCACTGCGTACGCAGATTACAGCACCTATTGTGCTACGAAGGCGTCGTAAAGGTGGTGGTACGCGAGTGATAAGTTCCCTCGAGCACCTGCCGCTGCGGTACCTATAGGATAGAGATAAAGCACCAACATCGCGCCGCAAAGATAGAGGGTCAAGTGAACTGGAAAGTACAGAACAGTTTATAAGCCTTTTTGCCGTTGACTCGACCCTGTCCAAAAGCCGGGTGAAACCAGAGCCCCCCCCCAGATATGAGAGCAGTACTCCATACATGGGCGGATGAGACCCTTTGTATAGCGGAGCAACTGAGAAAAGGAGGAAAGTCTCACAGTCTAAACAGAACTTCCAGTTCTTTGAGGCCGCCCTAGCAACCGTTGTGATGTGAGGTTTCCAAGACATTTTTTTGTTCATGTTAAGGCCAAGGATGTTTATATTGTCAACAGGAGAAGACGACAGAACCGCTGCGAAAGAGATAGGAAGTTAGAAGGTTTATGGAGAAGGAGATTTGTAAAAGTTGGGGTGTTTTTAATGAATTGAATTTCACAAAGTTATTTCTATCCATCAGCGAGAAATAATCGAGAGATTAAGACGAGAAGGAGATATACAGAGTAAAGTGGGAGTAGAATTGTTCGAGTATATAAAAAGAATGAAGGGTATAGTTCATCGGTAATACGAAGTGGATAGAAGTTAGAGGTTGCAGGTGGAGAAGATCCATCTCAATGAAAGTAGGAATAAGTAAGGAGTAGACAACCCTGAGGATTTTCTTTTTACACACAGACGCTCAAAAAATTATTTAATCATTACAGGATTTCAAGGAAGCGATTTGAAAGGTGATGAGCGAAGTAAGCAAAGAGAGGAGGAAAACCAAAGGAGGGGAGCTTGGAGAGCATGACGGCGTGCCATACTCGGTAAATGGCTTTTGGATATGTAGCGCCACCACCCCAACGTTCCCGTAGTTATAAGAGCGAAACCATAAATCGGTAAGATAGGAATGTATATCGCCAGTAGACTCTGTGCAACGCAACGAGAGCGTACTGGCGATCGGAGTGAGTTTCCAGATGATCTAAGAAGTGAGTTGAGAAGGGTTTCAAAGATCTTAGATAGAATACAGTGAGAGCTACAGGGCGATAGTTTGAAGGATCAGAGGGGCTTCCTTTTTTCGGAATAGGTTGGAGACATGTGAGAGCTTCAAACACTGAGGGAGGGAAGGTGCTAGTATTGAGACATATAGAATACCCTTGAGCGAAAAGCTGAAGAGATTAGGCTTTTCAGTTGGAGAATTAGAAACACAATGATCAGATCGAATAAAAGGAGAAAGACCGATTTACAGAAGTTGTTAGAGATGAAAGATATGTCAGTAGGAGAACCAAGGAGGTTAGCGCACTTTCTTTTGATGAAAGCTCGTCGAAGAGTATTCCTGCAATGATTTCTAGCTGAATGAAATTAAGAGACAGGTGATAGAGAAGAGAATTTTTCCACTCCCGATACGAACTGTCTCTAGCCTGAATGGCAGAGAATAATGCAAGATGAACCATGGATTAATGAGGAAAGAAAGATTTAAGTTTTAGAAGGAATGAATTGAGGAAAATTTAGCTGAAGAAGGAATGAACCTGCTCATCCATCAACGATTACAGCTCCTCCTTATCTTTTATATCTTTAACATTCATCATTATTCCTTATTGAGGTAGCCAATTTTCTATTCTGCAAAATTGGAAACCTTACATTTAAGTCCCTGGTTCTAAATATTTTATACATGTATGAGGAACAACCACTTGACCTAAGAAATCGTTACGGGAACCACAAACATGTCTCCTCATTTCCATTTATAAATACTTTTCATTTTCAATTTGATTATATTATTATTATTATTATTATTATTATTATTTTTATTATTATATTATTATTATTATTATTATTATTATTATTAATTATTATTTTATTTATTATTGTTATACTTATTATTATTATTTTATTATTATTATTATTATTATTATTATTATTATTTTATAATTATTATTATATTATTATTGGTTATTATTATTATTATTTTATTATATATATATTTATTATTGTTATTTATTATTATTTATTATGTATATTATTATTATTATTATTATTGATTATTATTATTAATTATTATTATTAATTATTATTAATTATTATTATTAATAATTCTTATATTTATTATTATTATTATTATTAATATTAATTATTATTATTTTTTAATTATTTTATATAATTATTAATTATTATTATTTATTATTATTATTATTATTAATTATTATTATTTTATTATTATTATTATTAATTATTTTATTAATTATTATTATTATTAATGGACTTAAGGTATCAAAATTTTGGATCGCTTTAAATAATTTCGGGAAGGTTGAAACCCTCTGACCTGTCCTGTCTAACAGTCTTATATATATATATATATATATATATATATATATATATATATATATATTATTATATATATCTATATAATATATATATTATATATATATATATATATATTTATATGAGGAGGAGAGAGAGAGAGGAGAAATTTTAAAATAGTTTTTCAATTAATCGTCATCGTCATCGTCAATCGTCATCGGCAAAATTTGCTCTAATCG
>JABUQX010017736.1:0-17308 GCA_015478945.1 Trachelipus rathkii
TTTTATGTTTCCGCCGTGGATCGGTCTCTTCGTTTCTTTTTAGTTTTAATTTTTAAAAATTTAATTTTTAAAAAAATTTAAACTAATATGAATTATTTATTTTATTAATTAAATAAATAAATTACCCAATTTACTAATAAGTTAGAATTTAATAAATTATTTTACTAAATTATAAGATATTATTATTTTATTTTAAAAGTAAATATTCTTTAAAAAAATATTTGTTATTTATTGTATAAATTGTAGATTTAAAAAAATATATAAAGTTGTATAATATTAGTATATTTTATTATATAAATAAATTGTATAGATATTTAATGAATATTAGGAAATCTAGGAATTTGAATGTAAAGGAAAAAAATGATTGAAGTCTTAAAGAAATAAAAAAATAAATATAGACGAAACAAAGGAAAAAAAAGAAAAGTTAAGTTGGAGACGAAGCACATTCAATAGTAATCACGAGTGTCATTGGCTGTGGTAGAATTTGACAACAGTGAAAACTCTCTCTGTAAGATGGCTTGGAAGGATGGGTTGAGAAGTGCAATAAGGACATATAGGGACTAATCATGTTGAGATCAACAGCAAGTTCCTATGGCGAACAGCTAGTATGCCCTGAATACAGCTTTGTGGTGGACGGTCAGTGAATAGAACGTACATCAACCAACCTTAAGCCAGAGGCCAAGGACTTGTCGACACTTGTTCTGGAATATCAATCCAGAAAAAAAGGAATTGCCCAGCTCCGATATTCATAGGGAACCATTTTTGTAACCTATTTTTCATAAAATATAACACACCAATAACATCGTATGCCACTGTGGAAAGGCTCTTAACAATAGGGAAGAAATAATGAGTAGAGAAAAAATAAGTAATAATCTTAAAGTAATAAATTAGGAACAGTTTGAAAAGATAAACGCAACACGAATGTATTTCCGGTTTAATGTTGGAAATTATGATTTTAAATAGTGTTCATGGGTTATTTTATTTCAGTATATTTTTTTTTTTCCATTTTTGGGCAACATTTTTTAGTGGTTCTGTTTTAGTTTTTTCCTCTGACCTAAAGGTTCTTAATTTAAATTATTTTCTTGATTTATATATACGTTAAAATTATTATTTAATATCCCTCTTAATTATATGTTTATTTTATTATGTGGAACGCCCATAATATACGGACTAATTATTATAAGTCGAAGTGTCAAGGGTAAATTCCCGAAAAGAAATACTAAAAAGAATAAATTAATCGGGGGAAATTTCTTCTTCAGCCTGGTAGAAATACAGCAAATACTCCTACCATTCATCGCAATTGTGTGTAGTATATTATTATATATATAAATATATATATATATATATATTTAATATATAATATTAATATATATATATATATAATATATATATTATATTACAAAGATTTTGTGCAATAAACGCAACATTATTTTGTATATTTCAAATGGTAATAGTGGGTTTCTGAGCACAGTTGCCCCTGACCCGAGTGTTTGGCGGGGGAGGCCCGTCGGAGTTTAGGTGTCCAAGACACGCCTTCGTCCTCCTTGGGATGCTAAGCTTTCAGAGGTAAAATGATGGGCTTTCTTTTTAGCCAATCGTGTCTCGAGGTAACACTCTGGATTTCCATCTCAAGGGTAAGGGTTAAAACCCACTTAGGGACCATTTGAAAAAATATTTACAAATACATTGTTGCGTTTTATTGCACAAATATCTTTGAATATCTAATAATGTCCGGTTAAAAATTACCCAGTGTTGCCCGCTGACCCGACGTGTTGGCGGGGAAGGCCGTCGGAGGCTTAGCGTGTCAACGACATCGCTCTTTCGCTCCTCTTGGGAAGCTAGCTTTCAGAGGTATTTGACTTCTTCCTAAGAGGAGCGAAGGCCAATCGTGGTCTCGAGGTAAAACTTGGAGTACCATTTCAAGGGTAAGGGTTAAACCCCAGCTTTGGCACATTTGAATAGAACGATAATAAGTTGTTGCGGTTTATTTGCATCAACATTATGGTTTTTTCTGAACATTCTACAAATAATGGTCCTGGTTAAAATTACCCTTGTTGTTTGTGTCAACAGTGTTGCTCTTCCTTCAGCCAAGTGTTTGGCGGGTGGCGGCTCGGCCGTCGGAGGTTAGGTGTCCAATACACGCCTTCGCTCCTCTTGGGAAGCTAAGCAGCTTTCAGAGGTAAAATGAAGGTCTTTTCCTTTTTAGCCAATCGTGGTCTGGAGGTAACACTCTGGAGTATCCATCTCAAGGGTAAGGGTCAAACCCACTTAAGGACCTATTTTGAATATACCAGTTATATAGTATAGTGATATTTATATTATTGAGTTATGGAGTATGGTATTTTATTATTATATTATTATATTAATTATTTATTTTGTATGTATGTTTTCTTTATTTTATGTTAGTTATTAATATATATTTTGTATTATTTCTTTTGATATAGTGAACAGTTCCAGATACATGTATTCTAATATTTTTTTTTATTATTTAATATTATTTTAATCAAACGCACCTTATTTGACTATCGTCACTCTTCATTATTTTCCGCATCATTTCCGCAATCCTCATATTTAATTTCGGCATCATTCCTGCATTTTCCGCATCCTCTTTATAAAATGAGGTATGTTGTAAGGATTAGGTTTTCCTACTAATTTTGATTAAATGCTATTCAATGGAAAATAAATATTTTTTTGGCAAGCGTTTATCATCGGGGATTTTGTTGTTGGCGTTAATAGGATATATATGAATTTGAAGGTTGGTCGTATTTCTTTTCCTCTGTTTATATAGTATCACTTAAGCTTTATTTAATAAGTGAATTTTCTTTTTTTTTATTTACATAGCAGATGAGATTAAACATAAAAAGTGTAAGATATTTTTTTTTTTTTTAATATATATTATTATATTAGTAATATTTTTACTTTTATTATTATTATTATTATATATTATATTATTATATTATTTATATATAGTTATAGGAGTATTTATAGTATGGGTTTATATGTTATATCTTATAAAATATAGGGAGTGATGGGGGTAGGTAGGTTTGGGTTTATTGCGCTTGAGTTTTGATGTATTTTATTTTTTATATAATATTTTATTTATTTTATTATCTATAATTTATATCTTTTTATTTGTCTTATATTATTTTAATTATATATTTCTGTTACTATGTATATTTTTTTTTGTTATATGGTGTGTGTGTGTTTTTTTTTCTGATGATTTTGATCGTGCGGCGGGTAAGCCGATTGGGGGTCTCTCTTGCGTTTGGTCTGCTTCGACGCTAGCTATATATTGGTATTATGAACTGGTGTTGTCCTGGCTGGTGATTTCGTTGTTCTGGCTTCTGCGATATAGTTCGTTTGTGAGGTTTGGTACATTATTCGTTTGACTTAGGTTTATTGTTTAAGCAAATGGTTCATCTCCTTTTTCGATTCTTACAATCTTTCTTCTCATTCTCATAATTCCATTGGTTTCGATTCTGTCTTTGCTTCTCTGTCATTTCAGTGCTCTTATGTAGACAGTTGTGGTGTTGCGTGGTGTTGTTTTGGATTTAAATTAATTCCTTTGTTTTTCTATCACTTGCTAATTTTTCATTTCAGTTTTCATAGAATTTTGTAGTTTGGCTATATTTTATGTTTCTTTTGTGGATTATTTCTGCTGGGTTTGGGGGGTTGTTCTTGAGCATTGAGTCGGGGCTGGTGTTCTCAATATGGAACATGTTGGCGCCTAATCGGGTGGGGTAGATTCGCCGTTCGGGGTTGCGGTAACTGGTATTTAAATTCTTTCTTGGGCCTCTTTGTCAAAAAACAGTGGGGGATCTCTAATTTAACTTGTCTGATAGGGGATGGGCTGGGTGGTGTGTTGTGTTCTTGTGTCTCTTCCTCAGATCGTTATTTCGAAGTGTGCTGTTGTTTCTGGTTATGTTCGCTTAATTCTCATTCGAACGGTTATAACTGAAAAGAACATCTTCTTTCGGCCTTTTACTCCTATTTATTCTCTGCGGTAATTGTTTACATGTCAAGCCGCCTGAAGGGACGATATCCCTGGTCACTCCTTCCCCTTCCTCCTAAACCTGCTCTCTGCTCTCTCTCCTTCCTTTCTTACTTTCTTTTTCATACTTGCTTCTTCTTACCTTCTTCTAGGTGTTCATATTTCGGGTTTGACTTTGCCAGTTTTGTGTCCTGCGATTTTACATTTGATCGTGTCTGTTTTGTCAGTTGTGGGCTCCTGGATTTATCTATGGTGAGATTTACGGACGGTACGGGTAGCTTCTCGATTTGGTCGCATTCACCTTTCCCCGATTTTGTGGGAGTCCGGTGCTTTCGTGCTGGTACCGCGGTTTGCCGCCCGGTCGGTTCAGACCTTTATTTTGTTCTTATTTTGTCTCAATACTTGTATTTGATACTTTTTTCTACGTATTTCCTCGCTTTCTGTTTGGGTTTTTGCGATAGTGACTACTATATGGAAAGGTGAAACCTTGTTAGCGAAAACATACGGTGAGAGTTTTTGGTTGTCCGTGGCAGATTTTGAATCTCATTCTCTACTTATTTTTGATATCATAGCCGCTATAGCTCTCTTCTAACTTGTTAAGTCTTCTTAGGACTTCGTTTAGCTTTGTGGGTATCCATTTGTGTTCTTCTAATCAGTTTTTTTTATTTTAACTCTTCTTCATTTTTAGATCGATATTCAGGAGTCTTTTTCATTCATCTTTTTTCCTATTTCCAGTTTAGGGTCGGTCCGTGAGGTTTCGGGGGTTACGTCATTTGCTTTGTATGGGCTTTGGATATTCTTGATTTCTTAAATTTTGAACTGTGCTTTTTAAACGTAAGGCTTCTCGGAGGTCTAATGGCGATACATCATGAGGAAAAATTTTCTGAAATCTTAACTTGTATTTATGTTTTTTTTCTGTCAATAATGTTTTTTCTCGAACCCTGGAAGACCTAACTATCGGCCGAGAGAACTTTACCTCATGTTGGACCCGGCATTTAGTACCATTATCACCTTACTTTGGTGGCGAGTGTTTGCACGTGGGCTGAGGTGTATCGCAAACGCGGGTTCACTGTGTGGCTTCCTCTCAAGTGTTTTTCTCCCTCCGTTTAGGTTCTTCCCGTGCTCTCTTGCTTTTGGGCGTTACTGTTTTTTAGGTATCTAGTTTTCTTTCAATAATCTACGTATGCATTTATCGGCTGTTTTAATCTGTGGTGTTGATGTTCTGTCGGAAGGAAGAAAGTGGTGTTTTCGCGTTTTTGTCTCACGTGGTTTCAGGTCCTTAATCTCGTGCGAGCGCTGATTATTCTTACATGGTTTGGCAATTAATTGAAATTGGAAAACTTCTACATCCTATCACAACTTCGAGGCCTCTAAACTTTTTCGACTCGTATTGCTCGGTTGTAGCGTGACCTTCTGGAACAACCCACTGTTATCATTTCTGTCAACGGGTTAATTTCGAGATCTTCTGCCGGTGTCCTGTCTTTTTACTGCTCTAGAAGATATTTTGCCTTTTTTCGTGTATTCACATTCATGTCCGTTAGTTCATATTAATCGCTATTGGGACGCCTGTGAATAGCTTTAGTTTTTCTGGTTGTGGGTCGTGAGTGAGTCTTTAAGTTTACATGCATTACATCTAGGAACTCCCAACTTCACAAATTTCCCTCTTTCTTTTAAGGTACATCCTTCTGTAGCTTAGTCTGAAGAATTACTTTGCGTATCTTTCGGTCGAATGGTCTTTTCTTTCGTGCTTGGCTGTCGGGTCTCTACCTGCTGTTGACACAATATAAACATTCTTTGGGCGTTTAACATACTATATCAGTAAAAAAGAGAGAGTGTATTGATGGAACTCTCCCATCGATCAGGGTATCGGTTTTGCTTAGGGTTGGGCGTTTGCTCAAAGAAATACTGGGTTATTCTCTGTTTTTAGTTTCGTCGGCGTAGACGTTCGTTTTTCTTTCCTATTGGTTTGTTCTGGTGGTCGCTTTGTGTGGTATCATGTTTGCTTTTGTGAGGTTTTTTTTGTTTTTGTTTTTGTCTTTGTGTTTTTCATTAAAGTTGCTTTTACGGCATGGTCTTATTATTCTAAGGTGGATGTGGGGTCTCTATACGCCTTGTTTATGTGAGTCTAATCTTTTTGCTTTGTTCTACTGAGTGTCATGTGCTGGTGTTGCTGGGGGGGGGCTTTTTGGGTCGTTGGTTTTGTGCGCATCTAGGTCGCGTTTCGGGGTTGCGGGCCATTGGTTTAAGTTTTGGGTTGTTTCATAGGGTGGTCGTTAGTTCAAAGGTGCCTATTGAAAAGGGCTCTTTAATTTATACTGTTTCTGTGTTTTTGCTGGGCTTCTGTATCTTGCATGGCCGTCATGTTCATCTTTTTTTTGTTTTAGTATTCGATCTTATCAGTTTAGATCTTACTTGTTAGAGTTATGGGTATTTTTTTTTGCGGGAGTTGCGTATTATGCGGGGCGTTGTTGTATTGCTTTGGTTGTCTTTTTACTCCTTTTCTTTTTTATGGGTAATAATTGTATGACTAGGTGCTCGCTAATGAGCTTATCTCTTTTTATCAATTGTCTGAGTTAATGCGGTAATGATATTTTTACCTTTTAACCTGACCAATTTGAACCGGAAATGATACTTTCGTGCTGTTGTTAACGGCCGTTTCATTCGTTAGTGTTTTTGTTTTTCGATATTTTGTGTGTTATTAGTACAAAATTAACTTTGTTTCCTACTTTCCTACTTTCCTACTTTCCTGCCCTTTATTTTCATCCTGCTTATCACCTTCTGTGTTTCCTCTTGAATTTAATCTCTCTCACTTTTAAAGCCCTGGCGTCCTTGTGCTCATGGCTGCGTAGTTTGGTGCGTTTAGTTGAATGAATATCTGAGTGTGCAACACCCCGCCTTGAGGATAGGGGTTCCTGCCCGTGAGTGGGTGGTGACAACTGTTAAATATATATATATATATATTAATATATTATGTATTAATATGTATTAGGTTATATATATATATATATATAATGGAGGATATATAACTATTAATATATATATAGTAATGGATATTATGTAGGTATTTTGGATTCAAAACTTCAAAGGAGTAAAACATCCTGCGATTCCGGCATCCTCATCTTCTTGTAAGAGTTGGTCGCATATGCCGCATGGTTGCGCGCATGAGTCGTATGAGTCTTCGTAAGATGCGCCGCAATGGTTTGCCGCTGATTATTTATTCTTCGGTCAAGACAGTTTACAGTATTCGTTTTGAAATCCGGTCCAGAGGTTAGGGTGGCACGGAGAAATTATTATGAGATATTGTGTTAGTGATGCTTCATTATTTGTGAGTTTGGATATTATTATTTAGTATCATCTCCGTCTTGTTGTTATTATTTTATGTATTATTTATATATATCATTTTACTTTATTTATATTTTTATTGATATTATATTAATTATTATTTATTATTAGTTAGCCTATTATTTTGATTTATTTATTAGTACTATTGTAGATTTATTATATATTATTAGTAGTATTAAGTATTAACGTATGTCTATATTTTATATTATTATATATTTTTATATATCGGTATTTGAATATTAGTAACACCATATTTAAAAATTTTATCTATTATTCTATTATTAATCTTCTTATTTTTACTACAATTATTTAATTTAAATATATTATCAATAGTAAAATCCCTAATTCATACTAGCATAATATGTGTAAGAAATTTGAATGCATGTTACAGTTTACTGGTCTTTTAAACTTCAAAGTTGCCATATATATTAATTATGTCCCTTTTTTATTGAATTTTGTTCTTTTTATTACTAATAAATTAAAGACAAATTTCATAATTCGGTTTTGGTTTATCTTATCTACAGTTATGTTTTCTGTAATGATCAGTTTTCTATTTACCTCTTTTTATTTAGATAAAATTTTAGTGATGAGAAATTATCTTACCATATATTTAGTATCATTTCTACTTATAAAAATACCCTAGAAAATGTCCAATTTAAATCAGCAGGATATATGTACAGTATTTCAAGTTTTGCATAACTTTATGTGCTTTGTGGATAAAGGAATTAGTTTTTATTAAATGAAATATTATATATATATAATATTATTTCTCTTGATATGAATAAAAGTAAAATTTGTTACGAAAACATGATATTAAAAATGTGGTTCCTTGAAGGGTATTTAATTCTTTATAATAATCTCTCTGCTCTGCCTTTTATTTAAATAAAAGTTTATTAAAAAGAATTAAGACAGTATATATATATTAATATATTTTATTAAATCATATATATATAATATAATTAAAATAATTAATTCTTAAAATCAATAATAAATATTAATTATAATAATATATTATATATACTATATTGTATGTATAATTATAATATACGTATATTATATATATATAATACGTACACTACGTACCTAAAAGATCAACAAATAGCATTGCACTGCCTGCACAAAGTTATAAATGTACGCTACATACCGAGATACAGCTGTGACCTTATGTCGAGTGTATTTTGAGTCTTACCAATCGTCTATATGAAATACTATCATCAATTATACGAGTAGACGACAGTACGACTTGGTCCAACATTAAATTAGTTATATTAGGTTTCTTGGGTAGCTACAAAAATCCATTATAGGTTTTTATGAGTCCTACTTATGGTGAGTGTTCATTACAAGATCACATAAGGTTATATAGGTAACTTATCATGTTAGGGGGCTATTAATGTCTTATATATTAAGGTTAGTGATGAGTTTTGAATAGTTAGTTGATATAGAAACATAATTTAATTATTTATATTAATATATTATAATATATATATATATATATTAATAATATTATATAATATATTTTTATATATAATATATATTAATTATAATTATAATATATATAATATATATTATATTAAATATATGTTAATATATTATTAATATATATTAAATTAATTAATATAATATATATTATAGTATATAGAGTAATATATATATATGTTTTTATCTATATTACGAGAGAGATCGAGAGCGACGATCGCAGTGAGAGTAGAGAGTAGTGAGGACATTTACTAATTTCTTTCCGTTGGTTGCGAGATCTTACAAATTTTATCCCTCTTCCGCTTTTTTATATGTAAATGTTATACAAGTTTACTCTTTAATCAACCTTCAACTTTATACCATATATATTTTATTCTAGTAGATATAATATATATATATGATCTAAATAATCAATTATATATTAATAGGGCTTGATTAACTAGGTATCTCAATTAGTATAATTACTTAATATATATATAATATATATATATATTAATATTATAGAAACTGTATTATGTATTATATATTATTTATAAATCTGGTATTCAAATCTAAGTTATTTTATTAATTTTATAATATATATATTACTTTCATTTAATTTTATTTATAATAGTAATAACAAAGTTTGTGTAAACCCGAGAACATAAGTATTTGTATGAGGCCTACGAGAGGATGCGAATCGGCGCTTTCGCCGCAGGATCACGAACTGGGTAGGTACGTTCGTTATCAGCACTTCGTGGGAGTGGAAAACCTCCGGCAGTCGTGGACCAGTACACATTTGGTATTGATGGGTCGTTCGCTAACGAGGGTGCTTCCCGTCACCTGTCTAACAGGGGTATGGAAAACGTCCCATCTTCTGTCCCCCGTCGATGCTCGATAGCCCTCTATATATTATTTTTAATATAAATTTTTTTTAATTATTTTTTATGTTTTTACTAATTTTTGTTATATAGTCATTTATTTTTAACATTATCTACATAATTATATGTAAATATTAGGTTTATATTATTTCGGAAGGTCATATTACTTATATATATATAATACTACTATTATATCTATTAATATTTAATTTATTATTGATTTTTTTTTACATTATTTATTATGTAAATATTAAAGCTTTGAGTATATAGTACTTAGATTTACATATATATTAACTATATATATGATATATATATTATTAATATTATTTATTCTGTAATATAGTTATATAACTTTTATATTTATATCGTAATATAATTTTATCATTTATCTTATTATATAAATCTATTTTATTATTATTACTATATAATTGTTTATATGAATATTTCTACCATAAAAAAATAATTATTTATTATAAAATTTATATTTATAGAATAACTTTTTAAAGTATATTTATATATATAATATATATATATATATATATTATATATAGTCTATATATATTATTTATTAATAATTTACATTATTATGATAATTAATTATACTTAATGACATAATAATTATAATATATAAATAATATATAATAAAAAAACATAAAATAAATAAATATCAAAATATAATGACGGATAGTGATAGTATATAATATATATAACTAAGTAGTCTATTATTAATATATTAAATTAATATTAATATTAATAATTAATATATAATTAAATATATATTTAATAATAATATTAATATATAATAATATATATATATATATTAATAAAAATATATATTATAATATATATGTTAATAATTTATTATTTAATATTAATATATATATATTATTATATTATTTATTAATAATTAGGGGCCACGTTTTATATGGGGGGAAGAGTAGGGCATGGCCCCACCTATATTGGATATTATTTCAACTATTCAATAAAATTAAGAATTTATAAGAAACTGAATTATAATATTTTTTTAAGAAATTACACTTTGGTAAACGATTATATATTATATATATAATATATATATATATATATTATATTAATATATATTATATATTTAATAATATTATATATATATATATATATAATATATTTATATATATATATTATAATATATAATTATATATATTTATATATATATATAATAATTATATATAATTAATATAATTATATAGTATTATTGTTAACCCTTGGTTTTATGCAGTCATGTACTAATTTTGAACAATTTATTTTATTCGCGTTTTGAGGTTTCTATACCGGAATGCCGATTCCTAACTTATATTTACTTGCTGATTTAATATATATTTATATATAAAAAATATTGCTTGGAACGAAAGAGAATTCATGATATTTTACATAACCCATAGCTCATCATTTAACAAAATATATTATATGGTTGTCCTTGGTATGTAGCAATTCATTCCATATGTCGTTTATTGATGAATACACTACTTGGTAGATAGCTGGAATATGTATAGAATGAGAAGGGCCGTATTGCTACACTCAGAACCTCACATTAGTATACTTCATAAGCTTCAATGTATAACCAAATCCTTAACCATACAGGTCAGACATGAGTATAAATGTGGCACTCTCATCTAATTATTCAATTCTAAATATATCCGCAAAAATTAAATATATCTAGTATCGCGTTTATATTTTGAAAGTATTTTTCTATGAAATGTATAGATTATTTAATTAAACTACAAAATTAATTAATAAATTAATTAATAAATCTATTAATAAACTAATTAATTAATAATTCAATTAATAAATCAATTAACAAATTAAGTAATAAATCAATTAATAAACCAATTAATAAATTACGTAATAAATCAATTAATTAATTAATTAATAAATCAATTAATAAATCAATTAATAAATTAATTAATAAATTAATAAATAAATTAATTATTAAATCAATTAATAAATCTATTTATAAATCGAGTAATAAATTAATTAATATATCATCAGGCTGATAACTTGCTATCAGTAAATGACTAGTTTGAATTTGAACTTTCATGGCTGCGGATACGGGTACAGACCTTCAAAATTTTATTTAAAATGTATTAAGCAAATATAATAATATTAAAATATTAAATATTAATATTAGATATTAAATATTAATATCGAATATTTAATATTTAAGGACAAAAGATATTTTTAATAACTAAACATTTGAGATGACAATAATTCAAGACCGGTAAAGATTTTTTAATATCTAATACCAAGAATAAGCAGAAATGTCCCGAGGAGACCTCTAATACCATGAAGAAGCAAAACTGTCACGGGGAGAAATCTAATAGCATGAAGAAGCTAAAATGTCCCGAGGAGACATCTAATACCAAGAAAAAGCAAAAATGTCCCGAGGAGACATCTAACACCAAGAAGAAGCAAAAATGTCTCGAGGTGACATCTAATTCCAAGAAGAGGCAAAAATGTTCCGAGGAGACATCTAATACTAAAAAAAAGCAAAAATGTTCCGAGGAGACATCTAACGCCAAGAAGAAGCAAAAATGTCCAGAGGAGATATCTAATATCAAGAAGAAGCAAAAATGTCCCGAGGAGACATCTAATACCAAGAAGAAGCAAAAATGTACCTAGGGGACATCTAATACCAAGAAGAAGCAAAAATGTTCTTAGGGGACATCTAATACCAAGAAGAAGCAAAAATGTCCCGAGGAGACATATAATATCAAAAAGAAGCAAAAATATCCAAAGGGGACATCTAATACTAAGAAGAAGCAAAAATGTCCCGAGGGAACATCTAATACCAAGAAGAAGCAAAAATGTCCCGAGGAGCCAACTTTTTGCCTTTTCTATTTTCAAGGCGTCTTCTGGTAATGAGATCACGGAGAGTCACCCAAAAAAAATCTGGAGAAGAAATTAAATAAATAAAGAAGAAGCAAAAATGTACCTAGGGGACATCTAATACCAAGAAGAAGCAAAAATGTTCTTAGGGGACATCTAATACCAAGAAGAAGCAAAAATGTCCCGAGGAGACATATAATATCAAAAAGAAGCAAAAATATCCAAAGGGGACATCTAATACTAAGAAGAAGCAAAAATGTCCCGAGGGAACATCTAATACCAAGAAGAAGCAAAAATGTCCCGAGGAGCCAACTTTTTGCCTTTTCTATTTTCAAGGCGTCTTCTGGTAATGAGATCACGGAGAGTCACCCAAAAAAAATCTGGAGAAGAAATTAAATAAATAAAGAAGAAGCAAAAATGTACCTAGGGGACATCTAATACCAAGAAGAAGCAAAAATGTTCTTAGGGGATAACGTACCCCATTATTTAAGAACCAGGATAAATCGTGGTTCACCTGACCATTTCTCTCAAATGATGAAAAACAAAAAACTGATAAAACAAAAGACAAAGCCATACTGGGTCAGGTGACACCAATATAGTGGTCAGTCAGAACTTGACTACACAATTGACCCTCTATATAAAGAACAATGCAACTGGAGGTCACGGTGACCCTATATCACAAGAAACAAGCATACTGGGGTCAGGTGACTCTCACCAAATATAAAAGAACAAATAAACTGACAATCGTAAATTAACAAAGGAAAATGATAGGTCCCGTTGACTCGCATATATAAGAAACAATCAACTACATCAGGTTAATACCCAAATAATGACAATACGGAATCTATGTGCGCATATTTGACTATCAATTGTCTCACAAGAATCAATGCAACTACAGGGCAAATCATTATGCTTCACAAAAGAACTAAAAATCCATGCAAGTTCTACTCGTGAGCTACCCAATGCTACCCAAAATTGATGAAGATAGACAACATCCTTTTACACACGACTACGGACCAAATTCTCTTACTACCACACATTCCATCACAACTCAAAACTACGTCGTTCTTAGATTCGCACTTCAAATAACCAAAATCATCCGCACCAATGAGAATAGGTAGGTAGGGCACGTTTCACTCTCGTCCATTCTCCATAATTCTAACACCCATCACAATCTGCCCACCAATTATACTCACCTCTAGATTTGCCTTTCAAATATCACCCCATAAGGCGCGATATAGCCAATAAAAATTAGAAAACTTATTCGCCGTTGAGTAACGGAGAAGTCCGAAGTAGAAGGTATCCTGCCCACCTCATATATATATATATTTGATATATATAAAACATATATGGATAGTATAAATTATAGTATAGATATTATAATTATTATATATATGTATATATAGTATAGTATATATAGGTATATATAGGTGTCTATTTATATATAATATATAGTATATTATATATTACTATATAAAATATATAGTATATATATATGTAATAATTATATGTTGTATATCGGTATTATAAAGGTTATATATATATAATATAATAAATATATATATATATATCCCAATGTATCTGGCAACTGCTTTGTATTGTGTTTGGGGCCAACATAGGATTTTTAAATACAGCCAAATTCAAGAAGAAGCGAGACTAGGTGTCAATGTAACCCCAAGAGATAAAAGAATAAAGAATATGGGGTAACGTAACCAATCATATTAAGGAAAGATTAAAGGGTTTATAACCTGACCGCCAATATGAAAAAAAAAACTGATAAAGAAAGAACAAGCAACTGGGGTCAGGTGACCCCCAATATAAAAGATCAACATGAGTCACATGCCCCTATGACTACAAGAACAAGCAACTTGGTCACGTGACCCTATTATAAAAGAACAAGCAACTGGGTCAGGTGACCCAATGTTAATAAGAAACACAGATAACTGGCGAAATGTAAATTACAGGCAGCCGAACTGAGATCCGTGACGCATATAAAAGAACAATGCAACCTGGAGGGTCATGTTAACCCCAATATGAGATACAAGGAATTTTGGCTGCCATGCGTGACTCCAATTTAACAGAACAAGCAACTACAAGCATAAATATAGACCTGAAATAATTATCCCTGATAGCTGCATCAGCTCCCAAATTAGCACAGATGGACAACATCTTTACACACCCTGCAAATCTCTCTACCAATCATGCTCAACTCTCTTCACATTCGGCCTCACAAAACCAAATCAATGTCGGATATAAGATAGGTAGGAGCAGTTTTCCTTCTCTTCCATTCTCATAATTCTACACACGCATCCTCTGCCCACGCCCCCACCTCTAGTTCTTCCTCATAACCCCCAGCCAACATAAGAAATCGGAAAACTTATTCCGTTAGTAACGGAGAAGCGGACGTAACGTATCCTGCCCCTCATATATATATATATACTATATCACCTATTAAATATAGTTATAGAGTATTCGCTACTATACCCTATATATAATTACTAATATAATACTATATATATATATATATATATATATAGATATTATTATTATATAATAGATATTTTATTATGACATAACTAGATAATATATCAGACAGTATTTTCAATGGAAGTGCCCTTTGCTATCATTCAACGTAATACCCAATATTATACACATACACAAAACAAAATAAAGAGAAGCAACTAGGGTCATGGTAACCCAATAAAAAAGAATAAGGAAATGGGGTAAACGTAACCCCATTATTAAGAACAAGATAATGGGTTTACCTGACCCCATATGAAAAAACAAAAAATGATTAAAAAAGAAAAAAGCAACCGGGGTCAGGTGACCCCAATATAAAGATCAACAACTGAGTCAATGACCCCTATATAAAGAACAAGCAAACTTGGGTCACGTGACCCTATTATGAAAAGAACAAGCACTGGGGTCAGGTGACGCCCAATATAAAGAACTGAAGAAAACTGACAATGTAAATTACAAAGAACTGAGGTCCGTGACCGCAATATAAAGAACAATCAACTGGGAGGTCAGGTTACCCCAATATTGAGAATAAGGAAATTGGGCCACGTGACTCCAAATTTCAAGAACAAGCAACCTACAAGCAAAATTGCTAGAGCATGAAAAAACTAAATGCCAGTCAAGGTTACCAGTGGCCAAGCTACCCAAATAGAAGCTGTAAACAACATCATTTTAACACAACCTGCCAAATCTCTCTACCATCACTCAAACTCTTCTCAGATTCGCCTTACCAAAAAACCAAATCATATTCCGGATATAAATTAGGTAGGCGCACGTTTCACCTGCACTATCGTTCCATTACTCACATAATTCTACAAAACACCATCCTCATAGCCACCCTCACCTCTAGTTCTTATCATAACCCCAGCCAGATAAAAATCGAAAAACTTATTCCGTTAGTAACGGATAATGCGGAGTAACGTATCCTGCCCACACTAATATATATATATATATATTATATAATATATATATATAATAATACTATATAATATATTATAATATATTTATATAATATATATAAATAAATAAATATATATATACTATAATAATATATATATATATTAACGTATATTAGTATATATATATTATAGTCTCCCAATGTATCTGGTAACTGCTTTTGTATTTCGTTTGCCAATTATAAAAAAACAAAAATAAAGAAGAAGCAACTAGGGTCATGTAACCCAAATATATAAAGAATAAGGAAATGGGTAACGTAACCAAATATTAATACAAGATAATGTTTAAATGAGCCCAGAGTATGAAAAACAAAAACTGATAAACAAAGAACAAGGCAACTGGGGTCAGGTGACCCAATATAGAAGATCAAACAACTGAGTCAATGACCTCCTATAAAAGAATCAAGCAAACTTTTGGGTCCGTGACCCTATTAATAAAAGAACAGCAAACCTGGGGTCAGGTGACCCCAATATAATGAACAAAGAAACTGACAATGTACATTACAAGGAATTGCGGTGCGTGACACAATATATTTTACCAAACTCACCTATGGTCAGATTACCCCAATATTGAGAACAAGGAAATTTGGGCCACGTGACTCCAATTTCAAGGACAAGCAACTACAAGCAAAATTATAGACCTGAAAAGAACTAATCCATCAAGTTACCAGTGCACAGCTACGCCAAATTAGAAGAATGAGAGAGGACAAAAAGAAAAGAGAGAAAATGAAGAAAAGAAAAGAAAGAAAGGAAAAGGGTAATAAAAAAAAAAGGAAAAATAACTAATAGAAGACAACACTGAAACGTGAACAAGATTGAAAGAAAGGACGAAGTTAGACAAACTTGAGAAGGAAGGAACTGGTAAGGTTTCTAAAATAATTATATAATTTTTTTCCCTTCTTATTTTATTTTCCTCCTCGTTCTACCATACTACTTCCTTTCTTTGTTAAAAAATCAGTTATCTTCTTGTTCATTTGATTTTAAATTTTATGTTAATATTTTTTTTTAGTTTTCTCTTTTTTTATTATAATTATTTCAAAAATTGGAAAAAAAAAAGGTTAATGGCCGGAATGGAGGGATACTTTCAGAAGTGAAAGTTGAAGGACCAAATATAGTCTGCATAAGCGATGTCGCACGAATATGACTATTCAAAAAAACGTCGCATCAAAGGCTAATTCGCATATCATTTATTGCTTCTAAACTTGTGCATGAAAATAAGCGTGAGAGAATATATAAACGACTACGACTTTATGTGTGAAGGATATTAAAGTTAGATTCCGCGTGGCTTGTGATATTTACCGCTT
>JABUQX010017737.1:0-29955 GCA_015478945.1 Trachelipus rathkii
GCCATCCTCCCCAAACTTCTCTAAATTTCTACCATCCTTCTAACCAACTTATACACTTTCACTCCCTGCCTCTAATTATATTTATCTATACCCCCATCCTATATTATCTATCAAATTGTAATAACCAAGGAGAAACGTAATATACTAACCCTCTGATCACCGCTATTCTATTAATTTAAGTACCCAATCAACACTTTCAACTCCATTATTCCTACATCACATGTGAAAAGTACACACACATTCATAATTCATATTACAATCAGATCACTCATACAACTATACACACTCCATTAAATATATATTATTATGATATATATTATCTTATATATATATTATTATTATTATATATACCTTATTTATATATTATTATTATATATTATAATTACCACTTATATATATATATATATATAATTATTTATATATCTCTTATTATATCTTATAAATAGTTAGAATTGGATATTATATATATTTATATATTTATATATATATACTATTCTAGGCAGGCGGCTGGCGTCGAGCTCAATTAATTAATACGGTGTGTTGCATCGACATATTCTCACACTACTATCACACATTATATATATTTATTATATTATTATATATATATATTATTTAAATATAATTATAATATATTTATATTTTTTATTTTACTTATATAATATATATTATTATATATTATATATATATTTATTATTATTATATGATATATATTTATAGTAATTATATATATTTTATCATATATATTATTATCTATTATAATTCTTAAATTATATATAGTCATATATTATTCTACTATATATATTTAATTCTTATATAATATTTATATATATTATATATATATTTATATATATATTATTATATATTATATACACTATATTTAAACTAATATAATTTTTATATATTAATATACATCATCTATGAACTGGTTATAAATATATTATTTATTTATTTTGGATTTGATTAACAATTAGGTAATAAAAGGAAAAACATATATGACTTTAGATGATTCAAGAGTTCCTTTATTTAGAAGTAAAAGTTCTACTATTAACTATTATGTTAGATAAACTATGAAAACGCATAATGTTATTTTTTTTTTTTTTTTTTTTTTTTTTTTTTTTTTATATATAATTATCATATCATAGGAACTTGACTACATTTATTTTACAAAGTAGAAAATTGTCATTGAGTATGACGGCTGTACATCTTTTATGTCGTTTCAGGAGTCTATTTTGGTTTTAATGTGTTATGCTGATTTTTTTATTATTTTATGTTTTTTATCCAGTTTTTTTTATCAAACTCTCGGGTGTTTTTTTAGGACCCGGTTTCAGCCTAAAATGGTGTAGGCCCCTGGAGTCTCTGCCATGTGCTATGCCGCTCTATGTGCGTGTGTCTCTTCGGTCCTTGCTTCTCGGGGAAACGCACCATGGGTAGGTGTGAACTTCTGTCCTTTCAACTTCTTTCCTTCTGCCGTGGGATGTGTGTCTCTTCTCTGGAACCTCTCGCTTCTCTTGGTATTTTTCGGGTGTCTCGCTGCGCACGGTGATTCCTAACTTCCGTACCCCTCCCTCACTATTGACGGTAGTGTATTAGGAAAAATCGTTCCCTTCCTCTTTTCCCTCGTCGTCATCGTACAAGTACTCTACCCTACTTGGTAGCCGTGTAAAATATATACTGTATCATCTTTTTTATGATTAAGTAATTTTTTTCTACACTCCCAAGTAGGGGGCTCGAGCCGCGGGGGAATGACAGAGGTGGGGACGTTTCCATACCCCCGTAGGGTGCTATGGGGCGTAGAGGAACTGCCACCCGACACCCCAATAATATCCACAGAGTGTCGGTGGGGGTTCCGGAGACCGCTCCTCTGGGGGTGTGGTGGAAATACGTGCTAACCTGTCGTATCCCGGATAGGCTGGGATGATGACCTGTTGTTTGTCCCCGCAACTGCCATCGTGCGGTAATACAGGTTCGGCACCTTGGGGTTTCTGCGCTGATCTATGTCATCATTTTAGTAAAGCACTGATTGTGGGTCAAAGAATAACATATTAAACTCGCAAACCATTAAAAAAGATGTTGCACATCTAAAAAGTACTACGACAAAGGGCAAGTCGCTAATCTGGATATGTTAATTTTATTAGGAAATATTGAGAATTTTTTTGTTTTCCATTTTCTATGTGTTCTTATTGAAAATACACTGACTTCTTTCCCTATGTGCGGTGATGGGGCTTTCATCTAGATTATATTTGTGTGTGTTTGCCGTTTCAATTATTGTTGGTATTAATATATCTGCTTTTTGTCTCTCCATATGTGTATCACAACTTTCTTGTCGACACGGTGTTATGCTCTATTCACGGATTTTTCTCCCTTCCTTACATGGTTCCTATATCGCTCTTCACGTTGGTGCGATTATTACTCTACCTTGTGTCTGAGTATATAGTGTCCCCTATTCTTAACTTGGTACTTCACCTTGTCGTGAGGTTCTAGTAGCCGACGTAGTATACTGCGGCGACGATCCCCTCGTGTGAGTTGATAATTATCCTAATTGATTCGTTATTTGACGAGTTAATCACCTGAGTTTTTCCTTAATATTTCGTTATCTTGCTTTACTCACGTCTTATAGTTTGTCGTAAGGGTTTGTTCCATACTCACGTTATATATTTACTATTATTCTTAATTTCATTTAATCTTACTATATTATTTATATATCTTTTTATATATTATATTATTATTTCTATATAATTTATATATCTATATATATATTTCTTCATCCTATCTCCATACGTCCACTACAATGGGCTTATATATACAGGTGAGTGAGCGGGGAGTACATTTTGATTTCACTTTGGTGAGATCCTGGTTTACCTTTAGTACAGTCCGCAGTATTCGGTTTATTCGTTCCGACATGATTAGATGCATGTTTTGTACCCGCCATCTCATCCTTCCAAATTGATATCTATGCGTCGCTTTATAACTACTTATCCGTCTTTTTCGACATTTGTCTTCATATTTTTTTGATACAGGTCATTTTTACTAGTGAATTTATTGAGAGTGTAATCGCACTAATATGGTCTTGAGATGTTTGATCGTTTGTTGTTTTTAGTTAGAGAAGCGATTCTTCCGTCTTTTCACCTACTCCTAAGAGAATATTTAAGATACATGTAAAGAATAAAAACAGAACAGAGGTCTTGTCAAACATCTTTTGTGATATATCGTGGGAGAGTGAGAGCGTCATTTGCCTACATTCTCAGTAGGCTTAAGGCGCAGCGTTTGCTTTTATGGTTATACAAGTTAAGAATATCCCTATGACTTAATTAAACTAACGAGAGAGCTGCGGTATATAGTAATGACCCTTCTTACTTTATAGTCTAAGTGTGAGAGTCTTTATATGTCATTAATGTTCATTGACGGTACGTTAATTTATATTGTCATAGGTGCTCTGTATAGGTTATTTTGTGCGAGCGTCACGGCATCTGGATTAATAATGTATAAAAGAACAATATAAGTGAATGTATATATAAGCGGGTGTTGGGCGAGCGTGTCTACTTTTTTGTTGGTTTCTCTTTGTCGGGTTTGCTTTGTTCTATTGGCTGATGACTGGGGTTGTTCAGGTACAATTATGGCCCTCTACAGTAAGAGAGTTTGGTTCTATATTTTACCTTTTTGTGTAGTTCAGGCATAGGTTAGGTTATCGTTTTGCAGTAAATTGATAGGAATAATTGTGGTTCAAGCTTGACCTGTGATGGCGATAATATCTGCACATGACCGACCATAGTATTAGATTAGTTTATTCGATATAGTTGAGTCGAGTTTCATGCGTTGGTGATTAGAGGTGGATCAGGTTCAGGTCGTTGGGGATTCAGCCTTAGGTTATTCGTTTCATGGTTAACTATGTGAATTATATTTTTAATGTTGCGGTTTTAAATTCTGTATTTTGTTTTTTCGGCTATTGTATACTATTGTAGTCGTTTTTCCCGGTATACTGAGCTTTCTTAATTGAGCTGTTTGAGTGATACGTTGGTTTTCTTTAAACAGTCATTGCCTCTTATTTCCTATATATTATGTTCGTTGTGAGGGTGCGACTATTGTTCACAGAGGTCTACGTATATAAATATATTTTTCTACTTTACTGTTGGCCGCTCTTTTTATTCCCCCCCTCACTTTATTCTGTTTTCATAGTTTATTTTGTTTATTCTGGTCTTATTCTACTTTGTATGTTTATAAATACGTGCTCTTATATGTCTAGTTTATACCGTTGTTAGATTACTTTATTGTCACTTCATTATTGAGTGAGTGTGCCTCTTATTTAGTTTATTTTACTAGTCTAGTTTTTCGTATGCATTCAGTTGTCCGGTTCCTATGGGTACTGTGGTGTTTTGATTCGTTAGCATACGATAGATAGATGCATCATCGTATTTGAGTGTAACTAGGAGATAACTATTTTTTTACGATCCTTAGATAGATAGATAGATAGACTGAGATACCTGATCCGATTCCTGAGTGAGATTTAGCATGGAGGCTGTTCATTTTATCGTAGTTACCATGTATGTTATGGAGAAAAGCTCTATCGATATTTTATTTACCCATGTTAATTTCCGGTAGGAGGGTGATTCACGATCACTGATTAGAGTAGAGGGAGGATAGATTTGTAGGGAGTTCCCGATCAGGCGATTTTAATGTGAGAGGAGAGACGAGGAGGTAGAGAGGCAGCAGGCAGAAGACGAGGAGACGCAGCAGAGAGAGGCAACGAGCAGCACGAGAGGAAGACTGTTTGTTTATGTAGATGAGACTGTTATACGTGACCGAGTTTTGTTCTTACTATCTGTATTCTTGACTCCTTTTTGCCATGATCGTATTCGAGATTTAGTTATCCAGTGAGTGCCCTGTATTTTTATCCTCTATCCGACCATATTATCCTACGCCTTGATCCTTCTCAATAAAGACCAAGAGACATCTTACAAACTGCAAACCAATTAACATACCAACGTCCATTTTCCGCTTCATCGCTCGCTGAGACGCTAAATTATGGAACATGAGAGTCAATTTTCCGCTGCCATAACACTTTCCGCTCTTTGGTTTACAATCTTATTCGTGTTGCTTTTCTAACGTTGTTAGTTTGGCAGGATTTCTATGTGCAATTTTTCAGGTATTTTCATTGGGAGTGCAAGATATTACGGCGGTGTTGTTTTTTTTTGCCTTAGTTTTTATTATCTAGTCGACTAGATCTTCGCATCAGTTCGTCGGAGGTGTTAACTTCTATATCTTTCTTTCATAAGTCGTAACCACGCGGTATTCAATTATTTTAATCACACACATATTAATTCTCTTCTTCTCAAATAATTGTATATATCGGAGCATGTGTTTACGTTACAAGGTAGCTTATCTATGTCAACAACTCATGTTGGTATTGTATTATTAACATTATTTTGTGACTTATAACTATATAATTTGTGACAATTCTTTTTCATTAATAGCCTTCTATCCTGATGAGCGTTTAGGTAAATCATTGGGCTGTCAATGAGTTCCTCATTTTTAGAGGCAGTGGTTATAACAACAGATGTCACTTTATTCGTCCTCATGCACTTTTATCATTTCTTTGCGTTTTAGCGCTTACCTGTATATTTAATCCTATCTAAAAAAATAATAATGAATGCCGAATAATTGCCGAGACTAAATTTATTTGTCTGCTATCTATCGTAGCCGAGCTGACAGATTGCGACCCTAAGATAAAATTAGGTTGGGGATTTAGACGGTGTAAAATAACCACTGCAATCCCCGTCACTAGCCGAGCTTGACTCGCGTATTTCACGGGCTTTAGGGTTCCGAATTGTGTTCGTTGGGATTGTTTTTCAGTATTTTCAGGGATGGTGCTTTGGATCCTTTTACATCCTTTCCCTTTTGGTTTTTTATCTTGATTTATTATTTTTTATTATATAACGAGCCAGCCTTCCATTTATTATGCATATATAATTATCATATTATTTATATTATTATTTATCTATATATCTATTATATTTATATTATTATTATTATATATTTTATTTAATTAATATTTAATTATTTATCATATATTATTATTTATATATTTATATGGATCGCGCATGCAGACGCTCGCACGCGCTGCCTCTCTTCCATTAGTAGCAAGGTACCGAAAACCACTTTATATCACATTAATATTATCACTACATAATCACATATCTTATCGCTATACTATTTATTGATAAACTCTTTATAATCTGACTCTCATTCATTATATAATTAACTTGACTTATTTCTATATAATATAACTTGTATTTCCTGGCGTAATTGTAATCTCCCTGTATATTTTTCTTTGTAAATACTATGTATAATATATATATTAATAAGTATCTTATATTGACGTAATTACGCTTATAGGTTATTTTATCTATATATCACCATCGCTATCAGTACTTTTTATATAATATATATACGTCACTACTGGTTGCGACTCTATATCTTAGCTTATACTACGCTGGCTTTTATTTACATCGTCTATATAATGGAGACTTTAAGGTCTTACTTCAGACAACTACTTAATCCTTATCTTTATCCGCCGACCTCCTTCTGTCCAGGCTAGTCTCGCGCCCCTCTCGCAACGATCCCGGGTCGCCTACCCGACCCGTCTACAGTCTCCTTAACATAATTACTCATTATTCTCCAATAAATTATCTCTCTATCAACTGATCCTATCTCATCAATAATGAGAAATAAGGAATAACATTGCTGGAAATGCTGTTGTCACAAATTTTTTTCAGTCACTTCCTTTCCATTGAAAATTATGTCATATAAATATCTATACAAAAAAAAAAATAATATATATATTTAAAATTATCATATTATTTTTTCTTTTCATCCTATATAATATTTCTACCTCCTGACTACAGTGGTTCGGCCCGGTTATCAGTGAGTAAGTTTTGGGGTCAGCTGCGCTACATTCCATATTGTTAGCAGTACCCGAAAGTATGAGTGATGTATGATTTACTATTCTAAGAGGCATGGTGATCATCCATTCACCTTCATTTTTTCAGCGTTATCTCATTCTCACTGCTCATGACTGGGGGGGGTAGACATATAGGGTGCTGTCTTTATCCTTTTTTATTCTTGTACCTCGACCTTTTCTCCCACATTTTATCCTATATCCGTTATTCCAAGTGTCTCGTTACTTATAGACGGTGTTTCTGTTATAAAGTTCGTGTGCATTCGTTTTACTGTTTTACTGTTTTAAAGATCGCATTGTATGTTTATTTTTTTCCTCCTTCGCAAACAATCCATTAATCAACATATATCTACTAACGACAGGTTTATGCCGAAGGAGGTATAGTAGAATACTTTTGTTTTCAATCTTTTGCGTGATGCTTCTGCAGTGTTTTTATATAACAACCTTGGTTTCCTGGATTATTGTTCCCTGGCGATTTTATTCTTTAGGGCATAACTCAGGTACACTTGGAGACAATGTATAATATATAGAAAAAGGTTAGTACAAAATTTAATTGCTCTAATCCGGGGCATAATCGTTTTTTTAATTCATGGTTTTGTAATTGTATGATTAGAGACCAGCTTTAAATTACGTACATGTTGTTCCTGCTGATACTTTTATTTTTTTCACAAGTCTTTAAGGTTTCATCTTTATTCCTTTCCTCTTCCGCATACTTTAGCGGTGTTGGAGGGTTAGTCTCCTGGTTGTTTCCCTGCAGCAAGATTTACTGCAGTGGGGTTTACAGCCTGAAACTTACTGCAGTAACATTTACAGCCTTAAATTTACTGATTATATTTACAAACTGAAATTTGTTCCATTGTTTTATTCCTTTTATTGCTTTTTTATTTTTATTTTCATAACTACCTTTTTTAATTTTACTCTCTTTTTTCTTTGTTTTCTCTTTTTTTGTTCTATTTTTCTATTAAGATTGATTATTGTCGCTCCTTCTTTATATTAACTTTTATTTTTCATTTATAATTACTGTTCATTTTTTGTTATTTTTATTTTATTACCTTTTTTAAATTTTTCATTCTACTTTGTGTTATTTCTTCATAGCTATTGTTAATTTTAATTACACCCCCCCATCCCACTCCAAATCCCCTAACCCACACCCACCCACCGCCACCACCCCATAACCGACTACCGCCCACGCTGCTCCACCCCACCCCAGCACACGCACTGTTTACAGCTTCATCTCAAGAAGTGCTGTTGTCTGAGCTTACTTCTCAATTTTTAAAACCATTTCTATGTTTAATTAAACACGTACAAATTTATTATTCCACCTACTGTTAACTAAAATTCTTTCAAAGTTCTTATAAAATTCTTATATAAATTAATATTATCTTGGAACAAGATTTATTTTATCTGTTAATATTTTGTTTTATAAATATTTATGAAAATGTTTGCCCAAAATTTAACAATCACTGGTCTATAAAAGAATAAATAAGTAATATCACTTAGTAAGGCTCCCTGCACCCCTGCTACACTAAGCTATGCCCACGTCTTTGGTTCATTAGATGCGGGTAAGGCTGTGCTCTCTAGCAACCACTTTGAGCCATGTAGATAAGTATCCCCGCTGCTTTGATTATTAAATATGACCAGATATGTCTGAGTTGTCTCTGGGGCGTAATATTCATATGCTCGTCTCCCTTTATTACCCCAATCATTCCTCACACGGTGATTTTTATTTAAAGAGGTTAATTGGCAATTAGTTAACAAATTTACTGTTAATACTCCACTCTTTATTATTATCCCGTCCGAATAGTTCCTCAATCAGATAAACAGGCCTTTCACAAGTTTCTCCTTTAAATACCATTCGGATCTTTCCTTTACTCTTCTTGATTATTAGCTCCTATGCTTCTTACTTGAGAGACAATCTAATAGCGACACGCATCGTAACAACCATACCCGCACTCTCTTACAAGATCAACGAATGAACTATCTCTCTATAAATGTGTATGAATAATTAAACTTACTTTAGGTCATAAATTTATAGGATAACCTTTTTATACCTACGAGGCTAGATTTAAGGTCATAAATTCAGGCCAATTATATTTAAACTGACTTTTTCTGTAAATGTGGTCAAATATAACTACGTATTATAAGGCTATTATAATTTTTAGGATAAACCTATATTTTTTATAATTTCCTAGCGGGTACCTAAAAGCGAACAATACCTCCAAGAAGGTAAATACTCGAGATAAGACAGAATCGAGAATAATGTGTTATTTCAGTTATTAGTGAGTCTGTTAAGTACTGATTTGTGCAACAATTCCTCTGATTTGTTTAAAGTGTGGGAAAATTTTTTCACAACATTTATTTATAATCATATTTAATATTCTGGTAATAAATAATTGTTTATGTATAAGTTAAATTTACTAAAATAGAGATTAATTATTTCTCATCATGCACTAAATAGTGTAGCCAATCGCAAGATGAGCGTGACCATCAACGCGATACCCGGCTGCTGAAACAGGCATGAAGAAAAAACCCGCCGGCGTAATAAACGAACGGTCGCGAAAATGGTTGTCTGTCAAATGTGGGAGGGCATCATCCTAGAAGGGATGAATATTTTTTGGTAAGAGGTCGGAATGCTCATTAAGATATATATAAATATTGATATTGTGTACTGGATAGGTACGTTTACGTATAACATATAACCTGAATTGGTTAGCGCGGGTTAGTTTTTGTTTTAAGGTCGGAAATTCTAGTTTACTCAAGAGAGTGAGCCCTTCTTTATGGTTACGCGATGCATTCAAAGTCTATGATGAGAGGTATGAAACTCTACATACTCGTTAATTTTGAAGTATAAATATTGATACCAATACATGAATTCCATCAGTGAAATTAGCGGATTGTACAGAGGGGATTTTATCATGCAGTATATTTACTAAGATTGTTATTATGTACATAGTAAGTTTAGAATAACAACTTTTATCATAACTATTACACGAGAAGATTAAATCGTAAGACTACCTAAAAAGGAAGGACTATCGAATAACTTCTATAATTAATTACGCTCTATGTAGATTAAGTTTAGGCATATAAAAATTGTTTTACCAGCCTTAAGATCATAATACTTTAATGCATACCACAAAGAGGAACATGGATCTTATCAAAACCTTACTACTTGTTCTAGGTCCGTAAATACTTTTGAAGTCTTTGCGTTAAATTCAACTGCTTTTTCTACAAAAGGAAATGTGCTTTCAATAAGTTACTGTTTTCTTAACTATAAACAGTGAATGGTATTTATTTGATAATAATAAATGTTTCCAGTAGAATAAATGAACGTTTCTATTATATAGGAAACGATATATTGAAAACTACAAATGATGTAATGAAAGTTTAGAACGTCTTTCAAAAAGAAATATTTTCAGCAGACGCAGCGTAGTAATATTCCCGGTCCGGCGGGTTCATGCGTCGGTTCTGCACCGTCGCGCGCTTGCGGGCGCTCTTCGCGTTGGCTTCACGTGATCTACTATAAATGTAGTGATTGTTATTATTATCTATTTGAGTAAATTATCAAGAATTATGTAAGTTATTTATTTTATAATCATTATATACAACTTATAAAATAAAACACTTTTACATACAATTTAATTTGGTGTAAAGTTTTCAATACGCTAAACGAATACAAATTGATTTCTCGATTCTTGTCTATACTGGAATTGACCTTTTGACCTTGGTATAGGCTTTAATAGCCTGGATAAAAAAAGGTAATTTATTGGCTAACGTAGTTATTGACACATTTACAGAAAAGGTCAGTTTGAAATGATATTTTATCTCTGAATTAGGCTTAAATCAGCCTGGGGTACAAAAAGGTTTATCCTTAATTTAGGGCTATAGTAGTTATTTCAACAATTGTTGAGGGGAGGTTCAGTTTCGTATCTGTAAGAGTGCGCTTTGTTGTGTTTTTCGTGTTGGATTGTCGATGTAATGATAATAACTAAATAATAATATAATAGAAAATCCGAATTATTTTAAAAAACTTTTGAAATATTTTTAGTTAACAATTGGAGCGAATAATAGTATATGATATTAAATAAAGTGGAGATAATTGTTATTTTAAGATGAAACCCAGAATGATTTGTATATAAATTACTTGTTTTGAAGTAGAGAAGAAACTTATTTTTGTTAATATTTTTTTATACTTATTACATGGCTAAGGATGGTGTAAGACGTAATTTATGAGACAAAGCGTGGCATATGAATAGCTAAACTAAACTACCTAAGTTTTAACTGATTTAACTGATTAACTGAATTATAAATTATCGTAAAATAAGTGTGTTTACTAAATTTTCATAAAATGTTATAACAAAAAGTATAACAGTTAATATATTCTTTGTTCAAAAGTTATATGTGATTTATTATAGAAGTTCTAAAGCACAAAAGAAATAATCATTGTTTTTCTCCTCATTAGTAAATAATTAACATTTACATCTAAATTAAAACATTAAAATGTTTTAATAAAGTTATAAGTAAATCTGTTTCTCAATGAGTGCAATAACTTATATGTTTTAGAACAGTGTTGGTGTGTTGTGTGGTGTGTAGGTATGCGTGTGTGTGTGTGTGTGAGTAGCGTTATGTGTGTATGTGTGGGTGTGGTGGGGTGTGTGTGTGTTGTGTGTGAATGTGTGTTGTGTGTGGTGTGTGTGTGTTATATAATAACAATAGGCATGAAGTAAATAATTAGTATAATAAATAAAAATAATAATTAAAATAACAATATTTAAATAAATAAAAAAGAAAGAAAGATAAAAATACTATAAATAAAAATAATAATTTAAAATAAATAAAAGTATTAAACAAAATAAAAATATAAAAAAAAGCATATGTTATAATATAAATAAAAGAGTAAAACATATGAGTTAAAGAGTAAAGCATGAGTAAATCAGTAAAATGAGTTAAAGCGTAAAACCGTATGAGTTAAGAAGTAAAATGAGTTAAGCGTTAAGCAGTATAAACAAAGCATATCTAACTCTTTGGTGATGTGTACATCATTCGAGGCACAGATACAATACCTCACAAAGTTATGAAATATTACGATAAAAGCATAAAACATTAGAAATAAGCATTAAAAGTGAGTTAAAGGTAGCAGTAAAAAAGCATGACTAATCCTGTTGTTATGTAAACTTTCTTTTGTTTACTGATTTACTGCTGTATGTAGATGTTATTAAATATTGATTAGCAGTTAAAATATGAGTTAAAGCAGTAAAACTGAGTAAAGCAGTAAACAAAGAATACTCCCCCTTGGTGTTAGGTAACCCATCTATTGATTTACTGATTTACTCTGTCGTCTTCGTATAAATGTTTTTAATAAAAATTTTCGTAACTCTAGGTAAAATTAATATTTTATAGCAGCTTTCTTTTTCTTCTTCTCCTTCCCTCTTTTTTTCATTATTTAATATTTTAAAACTTAGATACTTTTAATAAGATTTCTAATTTGTTAATGTTATTGTGCAGTTTATTCTGGTTTAGAGTGTAATACATCATCTCGTACTCGAGCTCATCAATTGTGAATTTTAGTAGCTGATGGGCTTTTACGCCCAACGCTCACTCTGATACGTTCCTTATCCAATGACTCATTTTTTATTTTAAGTAAAGGTTTATATGTGATATTTATTATATATATAATATATTATATATATAATATTATAAATAATAATATATTATTATATGTGTGGTAGTTGTAGAGATGTAGGTGTGAGCTAAGGCGGGTGTATGTATTGAGGGGTGTTAAAGGGTAGGTAGTGTTGTATATAGGATATGTATGTGCTAGGTAGTGTGTTTGTGTCGTGTGTAGGTTAGGTGTAGAGGTAAGTGCCTATGGGTAGGCCGGTATGTGTGTATAAAAAGCTAGCGGATGTGTGTGTGTGTGTTGTTGGCTTAGTGTGAGCGTAAGTGCCTTGGTGGGGACGTTGTGTGTATAGAAAAGCTAGCGGATGTGCGTGTGGTGTATGTGGTATAAAGTAGCTAGCGGGTTGCGTGTGATGCATATGTCATAGGTGTGTGTAGGCCGTGGGTGTAGGTGTTGAAGCTAGGGTGTATGTATCATAGGGTGGGGTGTATGTTTGTGTGTGTGTGTAGGTGTGAGCTAGGGTGGATGTAATGTATTTAGTGGGCTTATGTGGTATAAGTTGTCATGAGTATGTAGGTGTAGTTGTAGGTGTAGGTGAGGCTTGGATTTGTATACGTAGAGTGTAGGGATGGTTGGTAGATATAGGTTGTGTATATAGTGGAGGTGTATGGTTTGGTATTGTGTGTTTTTAGTGGTGTGTGTGTATTGTGTGAGTGTGCATATAGAGTTGTAAAGCTGAATAAGTCGCTACGGTATTTTTGTAGGATGTTGAGTGTGTAAAGTATGTGTATATGTATAGTGGTGTGTATGGATGATAGCGATTATTATGCTCTCCTCTCTCTCTCTCTCGTTTATATTTGTATATTATATATCTAATTATTATATATATTATTATATTAATATATATTATATATATTATTGATGTAGTTGTGTTGACATAATATTTTATTTACCCATAAGGACTAATATATGTATCAATTATATTTAAGTATATAAAATTATTATAAATGAAATTGATATAAATTTCCCTAGAGTTTATGTTGGAAAAGTATGGAAATAGCTGATTCCAAATTTTGTATGCATCGTTTAAATGTAGAGGACTAATGTTTACTTATTATAGGGCATTTAAGCGAACAAATCTGTTAAGCCTATATCACTGGTCTTAAGAAGTTAACGTGGTCGAGTTCCAGTTCGGTCGTGACTGGTATTGGTCACTTTTTTAATCGCATTTATGTTTACAGTCTGTGGAGATTCGTTCAGAAGATGAAGATGAGATGCGCAAAGCGTGATGATACATATTCGATGTATGCGGCAAACGTCTGTGATATCAATGGCTAGTAGTATAAAATGACAGTTGTGACCACTCCTGAACAGGGCCCATGGGGATCGGGATCTGTGATAATCCATTCCGAGAAAGATATATATTATTATAGAGTATATTTAGTATATATATATAATATATAGTATATAGGTATATATATATATGATATTACTATATTATTATATATATAGGTAATATAATTTAGTATTATCATATATATTTAATATATATGTATATATTATATTTGATAATATATAAGTATAATATATATATATATATATATATTTATAGTTAATATATATATATTATATATTATATATATTATATATTTATATACTATATATAGTATAAATTTTTATATAGCTATATTTCATATATTTATATAGTATGAACATTATAACATAGCATGATGTAGATAGTGAAAGGCGAATTTTGAAATATATGCTAGTTCAGTGAGTTCAATGGAAGTTTTGGATAATGGGGATTAGGAATGTACGTTTTGGAGAAGCACATGAGAAGAGTTAAGCGTCACGGGTGGTGAAACGGGGATAATAGAGATCGGTGAATGGACGGGGTAGGAGGATGGCTGGGATGATGAGGGTTGTGTGTGTGTATATGAGGGTGAGTGTATGTGTCTATGAGATTACATTCTGATATGAAAATACTTATGTCTACTTGTGAAATAAAACTGAAATATTCGGTTGAAAAAGGAATCATGAAGGTAGAATATTATAGAAAAAAGAGGATGCAACGCGAAAAAAAACGGTCGGTGGTGCAGTGTGGTGCGGCTGCGGTCGCGCGCTCAAGGGCCTTGCGAAAGCGAAAGCGTTACTAAAACTAACTATCGTTTCAAAATATGTGCAAATATTCGGGAAAAATAAATAAATAAATAAAAAAAATATATTAAATAAAAAAAAATATAAAAAATAAAAATAGACAAAAAGCACTAAAAACACACCATGACGTGTAGTGAGTATTTAAATTATATGCCTGTACTGGAAAGACGTGACTTGGCGAGGTATGAAGAATCGGAGATCACATCACAGTCGCGGTAGTTTTGTGTAACCTTTCACTGAACATCTAGAAAAAGTGAACTCCATAAATTAAAGCCAATAATCTGCTAAACTCTACTAATATTGAAAATTGTTCTGTACTTGTGCTTTTCTTGACTCACTTTAATCCTCTTAGAGACTAATTTTCAGAAAACTCCTTGCATTTATCTTTTTTCTTTGAATCGTTTCTTTATGTTAGGTGTGCTCCGCGTAGCAGTTTGCGGAAGATAATATGCTTTTTCTAGAAGTTCTAGATCTTGATATTCACATAAATTCATTACCGAAACTATTTTATAGTATTATTTCCTTGTGGGCTCAAAAAATGGATATCAAACTTGAAAGACTTGGAACTTACTGAATTAAAGAAGCCGACCCTTGTTTTCCTCAATCATGTCTACTAATTGCGATTGTGCTACCGTCTTCACATATAAAATTATAAGTATTTCAGCATGATGTAGGTACTTGGAAATAAAACACCGATGAACGAAGAACGGCTTATATGGACTATGTATGATGAGTTTTCATAGAAATGATGTTGAAAATGACAAATGGAAACAAATGTACTGCGTAATTGCCGAAGCATTGAAGTCTCTGGCTAGTATTAGATTTTAATATTGTATTAAGGCAGATGGGTTAGGAGCATAGCTTTGAGGGCACAATAGGTTTTATTTACTTACTTCGTGAAACATTGCGGTAAATTTAATTAACTATTGTGAGAGTTTTTTTTTATTTATTTTATACCTCCGCGAAAAATGTTTCTTCTTTGACATTTTTTTTAATTAACCCTCATGAAAAGGAAAATCTGGTGTGTACAACTCACACCGCTATTGATAAGTAAGCAGGCTAATTATCCAGACTGTTTGCTAGTCTTAGTCAAATCCTGCGTGTCACACCACAAACCATACAGCACACACACACGCCTACACCACACAAAAAAGCACACCTGCGACACCAACCACACGCACAGCCTAAACCTCACACATATATATATATATATATGTATTATATAATATATATATATATATAGTAGTATATATATATTTATGATATAGTATAGTATATATTATCTATTATATATATATAGTTAATATAATTTAGTAATTATCAGCTTAGTTGCCTCGGCCTAAGTAAATCTGCTTACGCCCATGTAATGATATATTATATATTAATATATATTATAATCTATATTTTGATATATATATATACTTATAATCATATTTATATTATGTAGTAATACTGAAATAACCTCCAACTTTCTAATCCATTTTGATGGGCTCTAATGTCTTCCCGTAAACTAAAACATTTAAGACTAAATTAAATTGTGAAGAAGACTTGTACACTTGATGAATGTTGGTAAAAATGACTAAAAGCTGCCAATCATAAAAATTGCAGTGATTTTTTTTTTTCTTCTCTTCCAGATACCCAGTGTATAATGAAAGGATCCTATATTACGACCTGCATGAATACTGCTCACATTGTGGGTGATCCGTTCCACCTACTTTTTTGGGATAGTACTTGAAGCTAAGGTTAAGAGGTTTATTAAACTGTCCATACTCTCTGACTCCTTGACCCTCTTTCTCGTCGTGACGTAGGTGCCTATCTCTTTTCTATAGGATATAACAGGCGGTGCATCGGCGAGAATTGACCTCGTCAAATCCTTCCCCTTTGGCTCGTAAACATAGGGGTGCATTGTTCTCTCATGGAAAATTGTGTTTTTTCTGAGGGTAACTAATGGCGTTTATTCAGAAAATTACTTTGGATAAGCCGCATGAGTTCTAGTTTCTTAGATACGGTTGAATTTATAAAAATTGAGTCTGCACTTTGATTTCTATTGCAGATTTGGGATGTAAAATTTTCTTATTTGAATGGGATATATTTAAGTTTTTAAAGTAATCACTGCTTTCTCTATATTGACCTTTCCCTTCACAATTTAACTTACGATTTTGTCATTTTTAGGTTTTTCAACCTAATCTTTGTAAAACAGTTGCGCATTGATTAAAATTCTAACAAATTTTCCAAATTATTCTTCCATAACTTGGCATGTGCTTTTGTGGAAAGCAGACATAGTGAGAGTGCTTACATATTTCAAAATGTAGGTTTACACCCAAAAGGTGAAAGGTAAGAAGTAACTTAGCTTTATAATATTTATTATATAATATATTAGTAGATCGTAGTGTTAGAGGTTATGCCTATTTCAAGACGAAGCTGCGTGTATCATTCCGACGTTTTTTGCTATATATGTGGGGAGTTCACAATGAAAGGATGTAAGAAACCTATTTCTGAGTTTGTAAAAAGAGCATATGAAGGTTATTTTGGTTCCAAGCTTGGAGATCGAGATAAGCCATGGACTCCTCATACTTCATAAAAAACGTGTACTGAGCAATTGCGCCAGTGGATAAACTGAAAGGGAATCTACCTTAAATTTGGTGTACCAATGATTTGGAAAGAACCAATAAACCACTTTGATCATCATCATTATCAATCATCAATAAGAAATAATCGTGATAAGAGGGCTTACCATGATTTACCTTCAGCTTGGAGATCTGTTCTACACTCGGATCTTGTACCAGTCCCAAATTTTCGTGAACTACCACAGTTCTCAAAGCATGAGTCTTGCATGTATCATATCGAACAAAGTAAAGAAAGTTCGGATAGTGACAGTGATTTCCAAAGAACTTCACATAGTGAACGGTTTAACCAGAATGAATTGAGTAATCTGTTCAGGAACTTCAATCTTTCCAAGGAATCGTCTTAATTTTTTATCTCCAAGCTAAAAGAAAAGATTATGCTTCAGTCTAGAATGAAAATTACACTTCATCGAAGTAAAGAAAAGGATTTGCTGCCATTGTTAACCGAAGACAATAACTTAGTATTCTGCAATGACATCGGACACCTTCCAAGAAAAATTTTTCTTTTAGAATATAGCCCAAATGAGTAGCTTCTTTTCATTGACAGTTAAAAACGTAGTTTACATAGCAAAAGCAAATATGGTTCTATTCCAATTTTTCCCTCTATCAGGATCAAGGAAGATCATCAGACCATCTCTTTAGTCTCGGAAAAGATAAATTACCTGACACATCGATAGTTGATTTATATAGGTTTGAATATGGTTAAATTTTTTTTGTTCAACAAAGAGACAACGCAAATTATCCATATTTTTTTTGGTGTATGTTCTTTATCTCCGAAGAACAAACATTTGCATCCTATTTTACAGATAAATGTGCTCAATATATAACGGTGTTTATAACGTCATCCTATGACTGCTTGGAAACATGTTGGAGAAAACGGGAAAAAAATCCAAGGTGGATGATTGAACTAGTGTTGGTTTTACCAAAATGATAGGTCAACCAAATTTATGCTTAATTTGTGACTCCGATTCTTAATCCGTCTTCGACTCCAGTAATGACGTCATGGTGTTAAAGAGTTAGAAAAAAGTACTGGAATGTTGCAAGAAAATGAGGAATGTTGCAAGTAAGTAGGGAGGTGGCGAAAGGAATAAAGGGAAAGGTGAGAAAAAGGGAAAAATGGGAAACGTTGAGTCACCTTAAAAAATGTAAAGAAATATGAAAATTTGAATTTTGATTGAGAATTTGACTTTTTTTGCTTTCCTGGCTTTGATTATTTTAATTACGTAAAACAAAATATATAAAATAAATTAAAATATGTTTTGGTACTGTAATTAACTGTAATTAAACTTTATTAATGATTAAATATACCTTAATTCAAAATGAACTTTTAATAGGATAAAAAACGAGTAATAAATTATAACGCAAAAATCAAAACATTTTGAAAATTGTAAAGCATTTGCCTAATGTGAGCGACGATGATGATGGTAGATTCAACTAAATACTGAGACATGAAAATGGTATCAGATTATGGCTAGAAACTATTAAAGAACCTTGGCAACAGATCCACCATTGTCGGGTGTCTAAAGCCAACCAAGACTTACGAAAAGAGATTAAATGTAAAAACAAAAGTAATTTTTGACCAATTATTACTATAAATCTAACCCAAAAAAAATTATATAGTTTTGAAAAAAAAAATAATTTATATATTTATAAACACTTACAGTATGAGTATCGGGCTATATTATAATCAGAACATAATTAAAAGAATGATAATAAATATATTAATAAACGAAAAAGAAAATGTCAGTTAATAGAGATTGGAGTCCCATATGTCAAATTGTCAAAGTAATGCATTTTGTTTCTCCAAAGAAGGATTTTTTTTTGGCAAATATCAATTTCCAAAAACACTTATTATTATTATTATTATGTAATTATTATATTATTATTATTGAATTATATTATATATTATTATTATTAATTAATTATTATTATTATTATTTATTATTATTATTATTAGTAGTGTAGTAAGTGTAGTAGTAGTAGTAGTAGTAGTAGTAGTAGTAGTAGTAACCCTACCATGCCTGACCGCTGGTCATTTTGACCAACGCGATTTTACCTGCCCTTGACCTTTTTTGGGCCTTGACCTTTTTTGGCCTTGACTTTTTTTGACCTTGACCTTTTTTGATGCCCCTTCGAAGAAGGGGCTTTGCTAGACGGAGGCGAAGCCTCCGTCGTACGTTTTTGCCTCCCTATTTTTGACCCCCCTTTGGCTTGGCTTAGCCCGTTTTTTTGATGTTTTGGCCTTGATATTTTCAGTTTGGGCCTTGATATTTCGGCCTTGATAGCGTATCAAGGGCTGAAATCTGACCATTTCTAAAATTGACGCATTCGTAAAAGTCATTGGAGGGCATTAGTAGGGATTATCTTGAGCTCATCCATGTCCTGCTGCCTTTGCCTTTGGTGGTTATCTGTCCTAACGAGGTCATGTAGGTATCTGACCTGTTTGGATCTGTTCTAACTTATTTCCATCCGCGGTCCCCCAACACAAACACCACACACACAACACACAACACTTACACTTATACATACATTCACTATAACACTTACATACTCACCCTAGATTACTTGCACTTACATTTACACTTTTACACACGTACAAACACATCGACCAACCCTTTGGTTTTCCATGGGTCAATTTTGGCCCCACCGCTAATTTTTTTGCCAATCCCTTAATTTTTCGGCCAGCCCTAATTTTTTCCGGCAAACCCTTTTGGTCTTCCAGGGGGCAATTTTGGCCCACCCTAATTTTTGGCCCATCCTTAATTTTTTCGCCGCCCCTAATTTTTCCGGGCAACCTTGGTCTTCCAGGGGGCAATTTTGAGAAAACCCCAAATTTTCGGTCCACCCTTTTGTATTCCAGGGTACAATTTTGGCCTTGTAGTTTTTTTTGAACTTTGTAGCTTTTTTGATGACGTCAGCTTTGATGGCTCAACTCTTTGATGACGTCATCTTGGCGGTTCATCTTTGATGGTGCCTATATTGATGGTTCAGATTTGATGGCTCAAGGTTTATTGATGGTTCAACTTTGAGGTTTCCAATCACCGTAAGGAGTATCTAGGAATGTTTTCTATTAGTGTTCTATGAGTATTAGATGAGTGGCCAGGGTTGAGTGCCAAGTGAGTTCAATGAGTGCCAAGTGGAGTGCCAATAGTGCCAACTGAGTGCCACATGGTGCCAACCTGAGTGCACACTTTTTTCAAGCCTTTTCTAGCCTCCTCCTGAAGCCCAGAAATAGCCTATATGGGTGTCTACCCCCCCTAGGGTTTATAAGTATGAAGGCATCGATGGTGTATATTAACAAGTTGCTAGGATGCTCCTACTAAAGAGTTAGTATTTTCTAACACTTATAAGACGACAGAATAATATATCTAAAGAGTTACACATTTGAAACAGTGAACGCAAACGTTTCCGAGTCCGGGTCCGCAGGTGAGCCCGCTCCGCGAAGCGCCGCGGTGCGCCCGCAGGCGCAATATACCGCTAAACCGCCGCCGCGTGCGCCGCAGGCGCAATATTTCCCCGCGTGAACGAAAAAATATGATATCAATGTAAACTATTCAAAGAATTTCTTTTCAAATATACTATGAGTCATTCATTTTTACTACAATTGTACGAAATTTTATTTAACAACATATACTTTACATACCTTAAAGCAGTAAATCAGTAAATCAATGAGGTGTTACCCTAGCACCAATGGGAATCATATGCTTTTGTTTTTACTGGCTTTTACTGCTTTAAACTTCATGTTTTTACTGCTTTAACTCATATGTTTTACTGCTTTTAACTCATATATTTATTTAAACATTAGCATACCTTAAGCAGTAAATCAGTAAATCAAATGACCATCCAACCTAGCACCAATGGGATTAGTATGCTTTTTGTTTTACTGCTTTACTGCTTTAACTGCAATGTTTTACTGCTTTAACTCATATGTTTTTACTGCTTTAACTCATATATTTATTTAAACAAATTACATACCTTAAAGCATGTAAATCGTTAAATCAATTAGAAAGTGTTACCTAGCAGCCAAAGGGATTAGTAGCTTTTGTTTTACTGTTTTAACTGCTTTAACTCATGTTTTACTGCTTTAACTCATTGCTTTACTGTTTTTAAACTCATATATTTACTTAACATTATGTTTTTCTTTTTATATTTTTTTATTATTAATTTTATTATTTTTAAAATTGTAATGTAAGAAAAACACACGAAACATGCAGTGTCTGTTATATAAACATTTTTATTTTAAATAAAATTGTACGAAATTTTAATTGAAACTTTTTTATATATACGAGTTTTAGGGGTAGTAAAATCGCATTTTTTCATTTTTAAAGATTTACTATAACATAATTAGAAACTATAAATCATTGACATACAAAACTTTTAGCATCAAATATATTTTACAAGTTTATTAAAACATACATTATTTTAAAAAGCATATAATGAAATAAATAATAGACTCCCACACAAATTAGAATATAAGGGTTGAACAGGGTAAGACATAGTTTTTTACACAGATTTACATTATTATATTTAAAAATAAGGTGATATAATGATTAATTTCAATATTAAATTTTAAGTTCAAAAGCATCAATTATGTGAACAGCGTCGTTTTTTGCTCTATAAACGTAAAACGATTGTTGGTTCGAGGTGATGTGACGAGGCAAAGTATTGAATATGAAGCAAGGTTATCCTTCTCCACTTTAACAGAGTTTATTTCGTTAATAGCAAACACCCCTAAAAAGCGAGGTTCATTTTTAACCACCGATTTTATTTCTCCTTCATTCATCTTTAATATTCCAAAGTAACGTTGCGTACTCTGTAAATTTCAATGAGTTGAGGATGTTCTCAAAATAGACCACTACAGTGATGGGGGATTGTAGACTTGATCCAAAAGAGAGACTTAGTCCTAAGGTGCCCTTTCTCAAAAATGTTTAAATGATAGGCGTTACAAGCTGAAAGGTCTGCAGTAAGATCATAGGCGTATAAATTACTATTATTTGCGTATTCTTCAAGATTTAAACCTGTCCCACTATCATTACATGATACAGTATTGGCTATTAAGTCGTAAAAAAGTCTCGAGTACAGAGAGATAGGTCTCCGTTGTATAACATTTCAAAATCACGTCCGTGAGGCAGTCCATTCACATGTAAACTGATGCCCCTAAGACCGAAAGGTGTGAATTTTATAGGGTGGAACTTTTTTGTAATTCCCTGATAGGCTTCATGTTCCACGAGAGAGAGTGTGGTAAAATTTCCGTTCACCAATGTTAGGTGATATTGATAACTCGATAATCCTTGAGTGAAATTAAAAATCTCTTGGTTTCAACTTTCTTAATAGGGAACTTTGCTGTAGTATTCAAAAGCGAATTTTCAATCCAAATGCGCTGTGGTGATAATTTCATTTTTCTAACATAGAGATAAGCCTCCAACAGCGTTTGAAAAAAGGTTCTGGACATACAGCTGTAGCAGTAGGCTTACTTTTAATTTTAAGAGCAAATTTAGGATTTGACCGTGATAAAATGATTCTAGTATTTACAGATGGTAGAATGAGTCCTTTCTTGAGAGAAGATATCGCCATTTAATGGACCGTAAAATTCATAAGTTATTATTTATGAATTTAGCTGCTTTATCTATATGTGCAGCTTCTTCTTTGAAACTATAAAAAACCACATGATTGGAGATGAGATTGTTTAGCGTCACTGAATAATTTAACAAATGTTCTTTATAGCTTCTATAAGGATAATTAGCCGCTGACGCACCTAGTGAAAGTTCCGTTAAGATAGACCTTCAACCTGGGTGAAACATGTATACAGGAAATTTGATTCTGTATTTACTATATGGTTCGTCACCTGTAGGGAGATCTGTACCATCAGGTTTTGTCAATTTCCGTTTTTACATAATAAAACACATTAGAGGGGTCTAGGTTTTGATCAGAAGTGCCTGGAACATATTTGAATCTAAGGAACATCTTGTATTGGTAATTGAATGTAAAGGATTAATACTGATAAAGTTGGATTTCGCTAACGCTAATCTGTGTAGGGTCCATGGAGAAGAGATCCAATTCACTCTTACAACGATCAGGACTCTAGAAGGTAAGGAAATGCATCTTGTATGTGCGAACCTCCTGGCCGTATAATGAACAATTTTTCAATGAAAAATATTTACTTATATTATAACAGTAAATACACACCTCGTAATACAAGTTATCAGTTAGTAATTAAATAGCAATACATCAATACATTTTTTTTTCTTTTGAGTTTTTTTTCCGCTTAGTCTTTTTCTTTATGACAATCTTCTTGGTCCCTCGACCTTAACCTGACATTTTACGTCTTATTTTACGCTTAAACATATCCAACATCTCATCTGAACATCGGCTATAACCGTCTTTTAATGCTGTACGAGGAATTATTTTCCGGCAGCAATATCTTGAATAGTATGCAATCCTGTTTCTTATAGCTTGTTTACCTATATATTCCCCACCTCCTCCTGAGTAGAGGCCTTGCACTTCTCCAATAGCTTGGCAAAAAAATCCACCAAGGCCATACCCTCTCTGCATTTTTGTTTTCCCTGAATACCCTTTCTTCGTCCATTATTACAGGAGTGTCTTTCTTATACTATCTTTACAATGTGAGAGTATGTTAATGAATGAAAAAAATATCTGACTACACCTCTTATATATAATCCATTATGCTGTAATTACTGCATCTGTTTCTTTCTAATATGAACTTTGCATAACAAGGCGCCGTATGTAAAGGGGAAGGGATTTCCTTCTAACACATCTTTTATATGCATGCGTACAGAGTCAAAATTTGATATTCAGAAGTAGATAATGAACATTAGGGAATGTTAAAAAACTTAACTCTCTTTGGGAAAATATACTAACTCTTAATAAAGGAGCTTTAGATATTACCTACATATTGATGAATTATATTTGTGTATACATAAGCCATACCGGGGGTGGTTGAGCATATCGGATGGGGTGCATGTATAATGCAATAAGAACTCGATCTGCTTCATCTTTTTGTTCATGGTGGAGTCATGGGGTTATTCTCCACAGATAGTATACCCCTCTTCAACATAGTAGGAATATCAATGAAGTATATCCAGCTCAGCCTCACGTTTACGAATATTTTTACGTTGCCATGGTGATCGTTCGAGAAAAAACATGTCACGGTCTTGCAGGGTTTACACTTACTTTAGATCTTAAAGATATTATTACTTTATCTTCATAGGTACGCATTTCAGTTTTGTATACCAGATCCCTACACATAATACTCATATCAAAGAGAACGTTTAAATGACTGAAAATAGCAGGCACCGACTTAAGAAATGACTGAAAATAGCCGGCACCGATTTAAAATATGACCTCCGCAAAGTAAATTCTTCAAAGAAGTATTCTTTTGTAGCAAATGTTGTCGTTTTCATCTTTTTGGCAATTGTAGTCCTTTTCACAGATAGAAGTAATCATTCCACTGTAATATAGTTTTCAACACATTCTACACTTCTGTAACACCACCAATCCAGATAGATTGTGAGGCAATTTTTCTATGTCCGTATTTAATATCCATTTCACATAATCCTATCTCATAGAGATCTCTGTTAAGTTGTAAAGGATTCATTAACACAGTTGTAAAATCCGAGAGTTATATTATCAGGATGTAAATCCAAGGAGGCTGAAAATGGGAGCAGTTTAAATAAAAAGTGATCTACACCTCTCCATGATTATAATGACAACTGATTATTGATTCTTAACTTCACTTGCCTTTATATAATAAGTATTAAACTTAACAGGATACCCCTTCCATTTCACAAGTTTAACCTGTTTATTTTCCTTTACCTCTCGTAGCTAATATTTTTTCAATTTTAATTCGTGAGTTACAGGATTGAACCTTACTTTTTTGTATTTCTTGTTTTAAAATCCCTCCTTTTATCTTTTCACCAAATCTAAATCTTCCAGGTAATATAACTTAAAACTATCAAACTACGGAATGGCCGGGATATGTGGCACTTTAAAAACGCTCTGTAAGACCCTCCGGCCTTCAATACCCTTTCTGAATCTTTTTCTTCTGTTCGAGAATATCTCTTACATAGTCATTCACCTTTATTTCCTAAATTATCTTTTATTTTGTTTTCTTTTTCATACAGATTGTGGTCGATGTCCTCTAGTTTTTGACATTTCTAAAGGAGTTTGTCCTTTTATAGTTTCTATATGGTAAAGACCTGTTTAAAAAGAATAAGCCAGAATTCGTCCAGTTATCAATATATTTAAAAGTATTCATTTTAGTAAAATATCTATGCATGCGTTCTTTAATAAGTACGCTGGACTCTTTCAAATATAGCCGCTTTGTTTACGGAAAATGTTTTGTAATAGCTTATACCATACTCCCAAAGCAGTTCCTGAAACTCTCGACCCTTGATTTCCATTCCTGAATCTGTCAGATCGTTTTAGGAGCCTTACGTTCAACCTCTATATAATTTCAAGTACTGCAGCTGCACTGTAATGATCTTTTAATCTTTTTAAGGGCGTTCAACCACAATATCTAGAGTATAGCGTCGAATGGTAAAAAGTACGTATTGAAAACCGTCATTATAAGAACTATATATTTAATCATTTCCGATAAATCTAATTGCCATACACTATCGAGCTGCGGAGATATGGTTTTCCGTGTAGGAAAATTTTTTCTTACAGGTTTATGTAGAGTAAATGCCTCTTCGCCCTCTAAATATGCTTTTAAATCTTTTTTCTCAATATTAGGATACCTTAAAGCAAACCTGGTGAAAACCCCCAAAACTATTTGGTTCCCTCAGATTGAAGTAATACTTTATCAACTACCTCCTTTGCCTCCATGTTGGCTACTGACCCACATGTAAACGCTTATATATTATATATATATATATATAATATATATATTATAATATATATATAATATATATTATATATATATATATATTTATATATATATATATATATATTATATATATATATATATATACACAGTATATATATATAAATTAAAGGTGATACAAGAAAATAATTTTAAAATAACATAATTTTATTTTCAATTATCAAAATAAATAAATAAATACTATTATATGATAATACATAATTACGATTTAATCCATTAGGTTTATTATAAAGGGTGTTTTTTCTTAATTCTTCCTCTGGTAACAGTTTAAATTTGCCTGAATAGAGTAAGAAGTGGTCTGAAGGACTTGAAATCAGGTCTTGGCCATCTTTGATATTATCCAAGTCTGCTAATCGTTGTGTATTTAAGATTAAAGGTTTCTGGGAAAATAAATAGTCTGAAGTTATCTTGTTTGATCTCATTCCATCCTTTTACAGGGCCTTTTCTTCCAGTTACGTGAGAGATCAGCTTTCAAATCCACAATATTTGATCCTTTAACTATTTCATCATCAATTACGATCTGTCCTGCTTCATTCAAAGATAATTGTTCTTTTAAAATATTATATAAAGCTATTCCTGATTTACGCACTCTAATAGGTAAGCTCTCCTCTAGGATATTTTTAAATTTATCTTCATTTTTCACTTCAAGTTTTACTTCATTAGAAATATCTACATCATCGGGTAGAGGGTTACGCAGTGGTGGATGTAGATGCAAGTCTTTAAGATCTATCATTTTCTGTATGGCTTCTTGGTATAAGAATAACGTTTCTCATTGGATGTTAATGTCTGAATTTAATATCTTGTACACTTCTTTTTCGTAATTGGTTATCTGTTCAGTCTGTTAGGATCATATAAGCCCTTGGGCAGGAGTAGAGCTGCCTGAAAATGATAATTAGAGTATAATCATTACCAATTATATTAGGTTATTCTTTGTTGGTGCAACTGTTGTTGTTGTGAATGTGAAAGAGGTTGTAATGCCAGTGCATTGTGTGGTAATATCTGCATATATTGAGGGTGTGAATGCTGAATCTGAGGAACTGAGTTCTGTACAGATGCTGTATTATTATACTTCATTTTCTCATACTCATTATATGGAAGTACAGCAACCTTTTTCATCATGGGGACAACCACTTAGTTATCAGTGGAGCTATAACGGAGAGAAGAGTAATGGAAGGAATACGCCTCCTCCTCTCTGTAGTAACTTTCTTTTTAATTTTTCAGATTTTTTATGTTGAGGGAGAGTTTTTTAATGATGTTTTCTATAACGACGTAGTTTTACCTTCTGAGGTCTGTTTTAAAGAACATTTCCTTTTTATAAGAAATTAAACAGACTTCACATACAAACTGGATGAATTTCTCATCCTCGCTAATTAGTTTACGTTTTTCGAATGGTTTTCAAGCTTTTTTAAATTTTTTTATAAGAGGTAATACTTTGCAACTAGAGCACTCATTATCCAGTGTATGTATACAGTTTCTATCTCATAGGGTAGAATGTTGGTACGGAGTAACACTCTGTCGTGTTTTTTTTGGGGTGAAGTTCACACATCAAATAACCGGGAGGGATCGAAGTAACCTCTTTATATATTTTTAAGAACTCTTTCTTTGAAGGGAAAACATTTGAGTTGCCAATACATTAATTTGACACATGTCTCTTCTCTGGCCAACAACAGTAAATATGGTGTGTTTAAAGAAACACTTCGCATATACTTGCTTTGATGAAAATATTCTGTGTTATGAAAAACAAAGAGATATTTAAGATGGTGAGAATAAACTGTGAACGCTTTCTTCTGCTATTTCCAAATTCAATTTGGGGTCCATTAAATCATCTAATACAATAATTTTTTGTCCATGTTATATTTTTCACAACGATCTAATATCGTATATATAGGCCTTCATGAAATTGAATAACATCTTTATATTCTTTAAATTTTTTCCTGATAAACATTGATAACACCATATTATTTTTACAAGGGTTTGCTCAAAAATCTCCATTTCCTTTAAAATATTTAATAATAGAAAGGTTTTACCACAGCCTGTCGGCCCAACTACAAGACATGTAGCCGGATTTCGGAACGTAAATTTCTCCACATCCATACTCGTTAAGTGAATAATGAATAATGAGATTAATTAAAGCTGTAAAGCAGTAAAGTACATGTTTTTAATAAAATTTCGTACAATTTTATTAAAATAAAATGTTTATATATAATATATATATTTTTAATAAAATTTCGTCCAATTTTATTAAAATAAAATGTTTATATAACAGACACTGCGTGTGTTTTTCTTACATTACAATTTTTAAATAATAATAAAATAATAATAAAAATATAAAGAAAACATAAAATGTTAATAAATAATGGAGTTAAAGCAGTAAAGCATATGAATTAAAGCAGTAATAAGAAGAGATCCAAGCAGTAAAACCAGTAAAAAACAAAAGCGTACTAATCCCTTTGGTGCTAGGAGGATGTTTGGATTTACTGATTTACTGCTTTAAGGAATGTAATGTTAATAAATAATGAGTTAAGCAGTAAAACATATGAGTTTAAAGCAGTAAAACATGAGTTAAAGCAGTAAAGCAGTTAAACAAAAGCATACTCCCTTGTTGCTCTGTAACACCTCTATTGATTTACTGATTTATCTGCTTTAAGGTAATGTAATGTTTAATAAAATATATGTTAGAAGCAGTAAACATGATGAGTTAAAGCAGTAAATTTAAGGTTAAGCAGTAAAGCAGTAAAAACAAAAGCATACTAATCCTTTGGGTGCTAGGTAACCACCTCTATTGATTTACTGAATTTACTGCTTTAAGGTATGTAAAGTATATGTTTTAATAAAATTTCGTACAATTGTAGTAAAAATTTCAATGACTCATAGTATATTTGAAAAGAAATTCTTTGAATAGTTTACAATTGAATAAATCATATTTTTCGTTCGCGCGGAAACAGGTGAGCCTAGTAGCGCAGGAACGTCTTCGGTTACCAGCTCATGTTGGGCCTGCGTCCGCACGCGGGTGGCTTCGCGGAGGGGCTCACCTGCGGAGCGGACTCGGAAACGTTTGCGTTCACTGTCCTCAAATGTGTAACTTCTTTAGATATATAATCTGTCGTGCTATAAGTGTTAGAAAAAATACTAACTCATAGTAAGGAAGCATCCTAGCAAACTTGTAATATACACCAATCGATTCTCATACCTATAACCTAGGGGTAGAATACACCCATATTAGGGCTATTCTGGGCTCAGGGGAGGCTAGAAAAGGCTTGAAAAATTGGCACCACTATATGGCACTATGTGGCACTCAGTTGGCCAACTATGTGGCACTCATTGGCAACTCATTGGCACTCACGTTGAAGCACTCATTGGCAACTCATTTGGCACTATCACTTGGCACTTCACCTGGCACTCATCTAAATACTCATAGAACACTAATAGACACTCCTAGATACTGCCTATACGGTTGATTGGAGAAACCACTAAAGTTGGAAACCATCAACTAAATCTTGAGCCATCCAAAATCTGAACCATCAAATATAGGCACCATCAGATGAACCGCCAAAGATTGCAGTCTTATCAAAGTGAGGCCATCCAAATGCTGACGTCATCCAAAAAAGCTAACAAGGTCCAGAAAAAAACTACAGAGGCCATGTAACCCTATGAATTTATCAAAAGGGTTGATACCGAAATTTAGGTTCCTCAAAATTGCCCT
>JABUQX010017738.1:0-40775 GCA_015478945.1 Trachelipus rathkii
GAATAAGTGGATTTCCTTGAAATAGTCTAATAGGATATTCTCACTTGGTAATAAAAATTAATAGAAAACAAGTATACCTATCCTTTTCTTACCAGATGATTACTTTAAGAATCTCTAAATTGGCATCTTTATTAAATCACTAATCACTATTAATGACATATTCACTATTCATCACTATTCATCATGATTAATCATAATTCATCACTATTCATAATTATTCGAAATTATTCACCATTATTCAGTATTCACTGTTACCACATTTTTTTTGTTTCTATTAAATCGCAAATCACCATTAATAGCAATTTCACTATTCATCACTATTCATCAGTATTCATCATGATTAATCACAATTAATCACTATTCATCATTTTTCGATATAATTCACCAATAGTCACTGTTACCACATTATTTTTTTTCTTTATTAAATCCCTACCATTAATAACAAATCCACTATCCATTAGTATTCATCATGATTAATCTCAGTTCGTCACTATTCATCATTATTCAATATTATTCACCACTATTCACTGTCACCACGTTATATTTTTGTTTTTATCAAATCGCTAATCACCATTAATAGCAAATTCAATATTCGTCAGCATTCATCATGATAAATCACAATTCATCACTATTCATAATTACCCGATATTATTCATCACTATTCACTGTTACCGCATTTTTTTTTTCGTTTTTATTAAATCACTAATCCCCATTAATAACAAATTCCCCCTTCATCAGTATTCATCATGATTTATCACAATTCATCATTATTTTTCATTATTCGATTTTATTCACCACTTTTCACAATTACCACATGTTATTTTGTCTGCACTTTCGCAATATTTTTATTGCATTTATCATCATTATTCATTCTTATTAATCACAATTCATCACTTTTGATAACTATTTATTATTATTATACACCACTATTCACAGTTATCATATTTTTAGTCTATCCTTTCATTAATTTTTTATTACACTTATTTTTAGTATTTGCTAAATAGCATTTATATAATAATAATATTACCGGATTGAAATAATAATAATAATTATAATAATAATAATAATAATAATAATAATAATAATAATAATAATAATAATAATAATAATAATAATAATAATAATAATAATAATAATAATAAAAATAATAATAACAATAATAATAATAATAATAATAATAATAATAATAATCAGAGTAATCTTTACTACTACTACTACTACTACTACTACTACTACTACTATATACTACTACTACTACTACTACTACTACTACTACTACTACTACTACTACTACTACTACTAATAATAATAATAATAATAATAATAATAATAATAATAATAATAGTAATAATAATAATGACTTTATTAATAAATAAAAACATTAAAAATAGACATTTACTACTACTAATACTACTGCTACTGCTACTACAACTACTACTACTACTACCACTACTGTTACTACTATCACTACTATTATTACTACTACTACTACTACTACTACTACTACTGCTACTACTACTAATACTTCCATTACTTATATGACTAATATGTAAATATTCGTTTCTCGTATTAATCATATGCAAATATTAATATATTTAAAAATATAAAAGAACAAATATATTAATAATTAAAAATAAATCTCAAGACAAATAATGATAAACAAAACTTAATTATTTAATGAATTATAATTTTTTAAAAAAAAAATCAATTAATTAAAAAAAAATGAATAAAGTTTCAAAAGAAATTTTTGAAAGGGTGAAATTTTAATTAGTTTCTGTTGAGAAATTATATAAAATTTATAATAATACATAAAGTATAATTTTAATTACAATTATTAGTTAAATTATAATATTGCAAAATTGTACAGTATATACTTATGGTCAGAATAGCTTGCAATTTCACACGCTTGTATGTTATATATATATATTATATATAATATATATATATATATAAATATAATATATAATATATTATATATATAGTATATAATATAATATATAATATATATAAATATATAATATATATATCTATATAATATAAATATAATATATATATATATTATAAATAATATATATAATATATATATATATATTATATATAATATATATAAGTATATATATATATATATGCTTGTATGTATATAATATATAATATATATATAGAGATTGAGAAAATATTTCGCTTTTTCATTATTTGCTGATGCGGATACTTATCTTTAATATTCGCGGATTGCGGATGCAGATAGCAGATAGTTTTAGGTATCAAGAGTTTAGTCAGAGATGTCTGATAATTTAAGAAAATATCATATATCAATTGATCATCGCTACTATCATGATGATCATGAGGTCACCAATGGAGACCTCCAAATATTGCCCCTCATTCACTCCTCCTTCCCCATTCATTGCTTGGGAATTGGCGGAACTTGGTGATGAACTTGGTGCCACTAAAACTTCGTCACCAGTTTGCTGATCAGGTACAAGGTCTTTGCTTTTCATTAATTACTGTAATTAAATAATTATAATTTTTTTAACACCTCACGGACATAGTCCTATTCAAGGAGGGGAACTTTTCTAGGTAATTGCTACCTAGAAATATGATAAGGGATCGACCTGTGGCCCTGTATCACGAGGATGCTGCGTATTTGTGCGTAATGATGTCATATGATTTCGTGTTTTTTGTAGTCTACATAATTTTCTACATTTCTACATTTTTATATTATCAACCAAAGCCTAAATTCATATGTCTGCTTGTTTATTCTACTAATTATCCCAATTTCTTCGACAATCTTAACTCTAACTTACTCTTGCTTCCTTCAGAGAAAGATGGGGGCAAGAAGGAGAGAACATTATCTTGCCTGCTTCAGAGAAAGAAGGAGGCAAGAAGGAGGCAACATTCTCTTGCCTCCTTCAGAGAAAGAAGGAGGCAGCATTTTCTTGCCTGCTTCAGAGAAAGAAGGAGGTAACATTCTCTTGCCTCCTTCAGAGAAAGAAGGAGGCAACAATCTCTTGCCTCCTTCTTTCTCTGAAATCACCATTTTAGGAAACCAATATTCATCACCACCAATGGATTTCATTTAATTCTTAATAATAATCAGGTAGTGAACCTTCCAAGAAAAATCAATATTCTTCTCCAACGTCAACGGTTTTCACTTCTTAAAATTCTTTAACTTGCCTATTTCTCTATTTACTTGGCCGGATGGTGCAGCTCCGTACCCGTATCCCTAATTGTACTGACCCTTTTATTTCCCAATCCTTTCCCTTATACTGTTTTCTATCTCTGTATCCTGTTCTCTCTTTTCAGTGAAGTCTTCTGCAGAAAAGAAATCCGTCTTGGGAAAGGAAATATTTTTGACATCGGTGCCACAAACTAGTCGGACTTGCATTCTTACTTCTTTGAATTTCCTTGCAATCATGCATGTACGCCAACCTGCTGTGCTTCTACCCTATGGTATTTCTTTAGTTTAAGTTTTTATTTAACTCAATAAATACCTAATGCAAAAATAATTAATTTAACTACAAAATAACTGCTTCTGGGGGTGGGGGAGGTTTCCCTCGAAATGAGCGAAATCCAAAAAGAAAAAAAAAAGAAAAAAGAAAAAAGAAAAAAAAAAATTCTGTACATTTAATTTAATTTTCTTCGAATGAAATTCATAAGCTATGTTCTAATCAAAATTTTCCATATAATTATATCTTCAAAAACAGAAAACACAAGCCTTCTTCTGTCCTTAATATTTTTAGAATTTCCTTTTATTATTATTATTATTATTATTATTATTATTATTATTATTATTATTATTATTATTATTATTATTATTATTATTATTATTATTATTATTATTATTATTATTATTATTTTATTTTTTTTGTTATGGATAATAGTTTCTCTCTCATTACAGTAAGCCAGCTTTGAAGATGTTGAGTGTGCTGATAGTCTTTCAAAAAGTCTTCACACAATCCCATTTGCTTGCTCTATATAGGGGAGTTGTTTTACACCTTTTTACGAAGTTTGTATGCCTTTCAAGGGTGGTTTCACACGTACAGCTCACCTTGAAAAGGTACGTCTAGAGCATTCGGATATTTAACAAATTCTCTCTCACTAAGTTAGCTTTGAAGATGTTGAGCGTAATGATGCGTTTTCAATATATAAGTCAAAAGCTATATATTATATATATATATATATATATATATAAGTATATTATATATATATATATATATCATATATTATATATGATATATATATGAATTAATATATATATATATATATATATAGTATATTATTCAGTGCGTACGCTTGAGATTATATCATGGGTAGGACGATTGATATAAAAGTATATATATATATATATATATATATATATATATATATATATATATATATATAACATTTTTTATATATATAAAAAAAAATATATATATATATATATATATATATATATAGAGAGAGAGAGAGAGAGAGAGAGAGGTATTCAAAATTCTTTTTATCAAATTTCTTCGTATGTTTTCGCCTGAACGAAAAGTTTCGTTCCCGTGGATTCTCGTATTTTTCGTTCGTACAACAAGGTAATATGTCTGACCTTGCATTATATATTACTATAGTTGACCTATGAAAATTAGTTTACGTCCATAGCATAGAATTTTACTCTTAAGACAGAGTAGGAGGCAAATGTTCCAAATGAATTCTTAGTTATTATAATTGCAATTGCTAATGTAGTTGTTTTTCTTTAAATTTATTTATAAAGAACTATCCTTACTTGTCACTTTCAAAAAAAATTTTATTTTACATACTCTACCAATTCATTTTCTTTTATCAAAAAGACTCAAAATATTGGTAGGAGCTACCTACCCTACCTACCCTATGTATAAGCAAGCCGCCTTGATATATATATATATATATACTATGATATATATATATTATAAATTTATAAAATTAATGTATATAGTATATATATAATATATATATATATATTATATATATATTACTATATATATATATATATATATATATATATATAATATAGATATATATATTATATATATAGCGATGAATGAACAATCAAACCGTCGAATTATATTTATATATATATATATATATATATTATATACTATATATAACACCGCCCCGGTTTTGTCTTTGGGGTCGTGGGGCGGGGGGTTCTGACTCTCGGGGTATGGCTCTGTCATGGCTGGCTCGCGGTTCGCGAGTCTTTCTTTTTAGGCGTTTTTTTTTCGTCGTAGCGTTTTTTTGCCTCGTTTTTTCCCTATCTTATTATGGGATGGGTTGGGGGGTAGGGGGTGAGGCGTTTATATATACGGGGGGCATGAGTGTGATCGTGTGTATTACTATAGGTACGGAGCGTATGATGTTACGGGTCCTTATATGGTAGGGGGGTGATTGTTAACTTAGTTAGTTAATGGGGCTAGCGGCTAGTCTGTGGGGTGAGGTATATTGATGGATCTATTTAGTATTATTAATTTTATACATCCATATATATATATTTTTTATTTGTATTTATTATACGACTGGTACTCTATGTTTGATTATATTGATTTATATACCTAACGTAGTCGTTACTTATCTATTAGTGAGGTCTATAAGTAGTGTTTGGTGTTTGTGAGTGATTTTTTTGATATGAATTGTGGTTATAGGTTTTTCTAGTAGTGAATATTATTTGGTTATTCTGAGGCTTCTTGTTATTATATTTGTGATTTCGTGCTCAGGTGGTGGGTGTTTCGTTAAGTATACGGTTTAGTTCTGTTAATTATCTGTATAGGTTATAGTTGGGTGTTTAACTGAATCCTAGTATGTGAGCATTAAAGGATATGTACTTATTCATATATTTTTTTTGGGCTTTTTGGCATTTTTGTGGCCATTTATATAAAAGGAGTTGCATCTATAAATAGTTTAGATTAGTTGAGAGACTAAAATTATACTAGAGTTAAGTGTAGGTGTATTCTACAGGGTGTTGTTTAAAAAAAAAAAAAAACGAAGGGTGTGAAATAATTAAATAAGAAAACTGAAGCAAATTGGTTTATAGTGGGTATATTTTCTGATGGTTCTAGAAAAATATAAAATTGTTGTGAATTTACTTGTGGCTTGGGTCTTTTAAAATATAAGAGTGTGAGTGGTGTTTTTCTTTTCTGAACAAGGAAACTTCAATTTAGTTATACATACTTTTTTTGCATGAATAGGGGTTGTATAGACTTATGTAGTGGTCCAGCTATAAGGAGCATAGAGTATTAATTCTTTTTCTCTGCCAGCGTGAGATTTAGGTGAGAGAAGCCATTATTGTGCGAAATGTTTATGGGTTCTATCAATTCTGTCTTGCTTTTTTTCTTTTTGTGTAGATGTTATATATTTTTTTGTTTTTTGTCTTGCTCTTCTCGGCATGAACAAGAGATAAAAGCTTCTCTTTCTCTCTTCTGTGATTCAACTCTTGTTCTTCCTTCGCTGCTCTGAGAATACGTAGGTCGAGCGAAACCTTTTGATTTGATGGTTATTATGAAAAGGCTTAGTTGTTTGTGATTTTCGTTTAGTTTGTTTTGTGACTACTTCTTAAATAAGATCTTGTTATGCTACAGTAGTGAAAATATAGTCTATCCGTTTTTTCGCTTATTTATTATTATTGCATTATTTTCTTTGCCTATGTTTGATTGTATATTAGTTTAGTGTTAGTTGCGTATTGGTTTATTAAGTCTCAGTTGCGGTGATTTTGGTGATTGTATCAGTTAGTTTTCTTCTACTAGCAGTTATGATCGTTATGGTGATTATATATATAGTAAATATTAGTTTTTTTAGGCTTATACTTAGTAGTCATACTTTACTATTGTGTGTATTAGGGTTGTAGACGTTAGTGGAGTTTTCTTTTATCCGCTGCTTATATTTTATTAGTTATGCGTTACTTATATGACGTGTGCTGATTCGTCGTAGGTTACTACAGTGACTATGGTAATATTATTTATGGTTCTTATTGTGTCTTCCTATTTTTTTAGTTTTGTTTTTGTATTAGCATTGTTTCTTGTTATTGTTTCGAGGTAGCGTTGAGGTGATGTAGCGGTATTAGTGTATAGTTTTGTAGGGTCGGTTGCTAGGGTGGGGTGGACTTTACTTGTGGTGGTCAGTCAAGTGCATGATGGTGATGTAGGGTTGTAGGTGAGTGGCTGTTAGGTATTAATGGTGATTAGGTTGGAGTATATAGTAGTCGTGGGTTTATTGAGTGTAGGTTTAGTGTGGGTTTGTGTGAGGTGGGTTGTAGCGTGAGTGTAGGGTGGTTGTAGGTGTGGAGTTGGTAGTGGTTGAGTAGTGGGTTGCGTGGGTTGGCGTGGGTTGAGGCTAGTCGGGTTTGGCGTATAGTATGGATGAGCGTGGGTTGTAAGGTTATATAGGGTCGGGTGGGTGCAGTGGCTGGGTGTTTGATGTGATATTGTATGTATTGTTCGTAGTGAGCTGTTATTAATATGTTTTTATTAGCGGAAGATCATCAATGTCTGATATCGCAGTTGTCTATATTTTTATAAGTATGTATTGTATTGTATATTTATTATTGGGTGTAATAGATATTATTTTATTGATTTTTTGGGTTTTTATTTATTGTATTATTTTGATTATTTATATATTGTTATGTATTTGTTTCTGTTGGTTATATATTTTGTGAGGTTTGATAGTGTGTTTTTCTTGTGTTGGGTATATTAATATATATCAGTCTCTTTATCTAGGAGTGTTTATTTGGCGTCTATTACTTATGATTTAGTGTCGTTCGTATATAGGTGATGGGCGTGTAGTTTATATGTTATTTATTTGTATTTTTCAGTGAGTTTATTATGGTTAGTGTTTAGGACTTTAATTATATTATATATAATAGGTTGTGTGCTTTATTATTGTTTGTTACATATATTTTTGATATTATTTATATTATTTTTTTTTATTTAGTGACTATTTAGATTATGTTACCGATTATTTTGATGTTAGGGGTTATTATATTATGTTGTGAGGTTATTTTTATAAGCTATTATTACTTTGTGGTTACTATATGATATTATTTAATCAAACTTTTTCATTATAATTTTAATTAGGGTATTTAATTATTTTATATTTGTTTTTTGAGGCTTTATATTTTTTTTTTTTTATGTTATGGTTATGATATATTTGTGTAGTCGTTAGGTTATGCTATTTTATGTATCATAGTTATTAGTTTATTTTTATGATCTATTTTATTTTTTTTTTATTTATTTTTATTGAGTCTTCTGTGATTAGCGTTAGTATTATTATTTTTGGCCTTTTTTTATTGTTTTTTTAGTGGTAGGTATTTATATTATTTTTTTTTTCTTAGTTAGTGACTTTTATTCTGAGTTATGAGTATATTTAGGCTATTAAGTATTAGTTTATCCTATAGTTATATACTTTGCCTTTTTTTGGGTTTTTCTTTATTTTTTTTCGTGAAGCAATAATTAGATAATGAATGTACTTGAATTTCGAGTAGATTGTTACGATGTGTAAGTCTTCTTAGTGTGCGTGGTGCATGTAGTATCATATAGCGATTGCTGCATATCTAGAAATTAATCGGTTAATCTGAGATAGAGTGCAGTTCTCGTGACGCGAACGGGGTGAGTATGCTGAGATTGTATAATCTTGTCTGGATTATATCATCTGTTTTCTTTTTTTAACTCTGTGTGAGTGTTGCATTTCTTTCTCGAATCTCTCCTTCTTGTTTATTTCTTATTTATTTTTCGAGCTTGAACGTAAACTTTTCTTGCAATTTGCTTTTTTTTTTTTGTCATGGTAAGTTCTTTCTCTGCTTTTACTACGTTTTTTTTCGTGCCTTCCTATCTTTCTTTTTTCTTGCCTTTCACATCTGTTATCAGTGTTTCTTTTCTCTCTCTCTCTTCACTCCTCACTTCTCTTCTCTCCTATTTCACTTTTTTCTTTCGTCTTTGGGGCTTTTTCGTCTCTCTCTCTTCTCTCTCAGGATACATTATGTACTCCTCTATCAATTGGCAACTAATCTTAGCTCCTTCACTTCTTTTACTTTTTTGTTACTCTTGCTGTAAGTTCCAAGGCCCTTCATTTCTTATATGTAGTGTCTCTCTTCATTGTCTGGTATTGTTGAGATTTTTTACTTTCTCTCCTTTTCTTCCTTCCCTTAATTTTATTAACCTTGTCTATTCCTCATTCCATTGTATTTCTTCCCGGTTCTTTATTTTTCTCTTTCTGAACGTGGTTCTTGTCTGCATTTTGTCTCAAGCTGGCGAATGTGATAATATATTCTTCTCTCGTCGTTCATTTGTAATAGGCGACTTTTGTGTTAATTATTTTTCGTGATAATGTGAATTCAATTTTTATTTTTTCTTGTATAGTTTTGTGTTGGCGATGTGGTACAATAAGTCATAAATTTAACCAATGGTTAGGAAATATAATTTATTTGAAGTTCAATTATTGAAGAAGTATAAATTTTCCGATTTAGTAATACACATCAATTCACGTATAGAAACTGTAGTGATATATATAACTGTATGATATAATATGATAGGTATATATAGTATTTATATATATATATATAGGTATATATATATATATTATATATTCGGTATATACTATATATATATTATATTTTTATATGATATATATTTATATATATATTATTATATATATATATTACTATTATATATATATTATATATCATATTGTATTGAAGAAAATCGTAATGAAAACCACGGAAAAAAAGTTTTAAAAAAATTTCCACTTACGTAAATCCTTTAAAATGAGACTTCCGAATTTTTTTTTACTAGAGATGTTTTAATTAGAAAAAAGTTAAAAAATTAATAAAATCCATCGGAACCCACGATACAAATGCATGGCACACAAATAATTTTTTTTACTAGGTACCTCCCCATGTACTTTCGACCCGTGAGCGGTGGTAAAATAATTAAATTCTTGTTTTAACACCATGATAAGCCTTTAAAAAGTTTTTAAAAAAAATTAATAATATATAAATGATGGAATAAAATAATTACTTATAGTTGATTGCAATTTAAAAATCTACCTAAAATTTATTTGATATATAATAAAATATTCTTCTCGCTCTCTTAACAGTAAGTAGAATGACTGAAAACTTTCAACTTTGATATTGTGCAGCCATGAGGAACACTTATTTAACCTATTTCTTTTTGTCTTTCTTTTCCTGTAGAATTGAGAAAGCATTTTTTTCAGGCTTTTCAGAGTGGAGGAATATTTTTCTGGAGTGAAAGTTGTTGTGAGTGTGAGATAGATGCTAAAATACTTAACACTCCAGGTGTGGTTAGACAGACTAGATTTAATTTTTTGGCTTGTCGTGGTCTATATTGTGGGTTTGCGTGTGGCTTTGCTTTTTTTTGTTCTAGAGAATAAATAGTGTTATTAGACCAAATTTATTTACAAAAATCTCGTAAAATATTTAAGATATCGTTGGAATGACTTTATTAACATTGGTAAGTATGGGATGCTATATATACGAACGGGCGTTTGTTGGAAACATTTCTTCACGATTTTCTATGCAGAAAGAATTGCAATTTTTTATTGAATTGCAATTTTTTTTATTGAATTGCAATTTTTTTTTTAAATTGAATTTCTTAGTGAATTGTAATTTTTTTTAAATTGCTTTTTTTTATTGAAATGCTATTTTTTATTGAATTGCAATTTTTTATTACAAATATCTTTACATTTTGCATTGATTCTGACAAGCGAATTTCGAATTTCTTCACTAACAGAAACTAGAAGTTCTGTTGCAACTTCCAAAATGTTTATAAAATTTTCATTGATGATTGTGTGTCAATCTATCAAAACAAACATCACATTTTGAAAATTGGATTTAAATCTAATAACCAACTTCTGTGTAGGTCATGGATTTCAAAATATTTAAGGTTTTTGATGAAGGTTTCATATCTTGATCCATTTCAAATCCTCCAAAATTTTGTCAATTGCTTTAAAACTTCTTTAACTCGTAACAATCTATTGTTACTTTCGATTTTTCGACCATTGTTGGTTTTCAGTACCTTAGCACCTTCTAACTTGTAGTGTATTGTTAGTTTGTCTATTTTAGTGCTCTTGGTGGTTTGTAAAATTGTGGGTGGGTTCCCGTTCTTTTTCTATTAAAATAATTGTCTTACTTGGTGACCTAAAATAGGACCTGACCCAAATGTCTCCCTTGTGAAACTAGTTTCTTGAACCAGTGGTTAGATTGCTTCAATAATTTCTAATGTGTTGTATTTCACATGAATGTGAGAAGCAATGAACTTTTAAAACAGATTGAACACTTCTAAATCTTTTCTTCACACTTTCTTCACCATCCTATCGTTGTCCAACCAGAAAGTCACTATTTATTTCAACCTTCGTCGTTGCCTCCTCTAGAGATTCTCCTTTTGTTTTTTCAACAAAAATGTTTGCCTCATTTCTATATTATTCTTATAAATTAAAATTAACTTTTATTATTCTTATAAATTAACATTAGGAGACTCAAGCCATATTTTTTTTTGTTTTTTTGATAGTATAAATAATTTCGGGGGGTTGCACAGATCCCCTCAACACCCCCCCGGCTACGTCCATTCATATAAATATTATATTTAAAGACTTCATAACTTTTTTAGGTCACCCCCCCCCCTTTTTTTTCTTTCTTATCAGATCATTTTAAACATTTCCCTTAAGTTTCATGAAAATTTGAAACTGCGATTTTTTAAAATATTTTTTCTTAAACAAATGTCACAAAAATGAAATTTTCCACCTTGATAATTAATTTTTGCGTGCCTCTCGTGATTTTATATCGATTTTTCTTGATTGCAGCGTTTTTTTTTTACATTTTCAGTTATTTTCGTGGTTATATTACTATTTTTTGTGAATATTTGGTCAGGTCGGATCGTCTTGGTGGTTAACTATATAGAACTCATATATGAGGGCAGCACTTCGAATCGTGAGTTTTGTGGTTATATACTATGAATCTGATTGTTGGTTATAGTTCGGGATGTGACGCGCGAAGCCGAGCGTACTTTATTAGTATTATTTAGTATATATATAGTTATATTATACTTATATATAATTTTATATTATTATATTTTATATTATATATTATATATATATAGTATATATATTTGACCATGCACAAATTTACGTCGGGTAATAATTGTCAAGTGAAACAATTTTTCTTAAATAATTCATGTAGTTTATGTTAAAGTTAGATTAACTTATTAGTTTTCTATTATTTAAGAAATCTTCGTATACGTTGCTAAAAGAACAATAATAAAAAAAAAATTATAATAAAAAATAATAATAAAATATATTTTAAGACAATATACAAATAGTCATAGCTCCCCTTACACTTTCAAAGTTTATGCTTTTCACTTTACAGTACAAAAAATTTAGACAAAAACCTGGAAATTTTCCAATCTATTACGAGACTTGGGGGTTTTATTTATTAGGTACAAATTACACAGAAAAGAAATGGTTTGAAATGAGAATGAGAATTTGATTGGATGGTGATGTACGAACCATGACATGTCTGTCCGGTTCTGTCTAGTTAGTGAAAAAAGCTCGAAGCGTGAGTGTTATTTAGCATTTGAAATTTCCCATAATCTTCTTATACTTAAGAGTTGGCGATTGGAAGGCATGGGGAATTACTAAAGAATTAAGTATTATAAGGACGCCGTCTCGTGTTGTTGTTTCATAGTATTGACCTGCGAAAAGGGGGTGTTTTAGGCGCTATGTCAATGAAGATTATTTAAAAGGGGCATAAGAAAGGGTTTGAAGTAGAGTAAGCTTGTAAACTCTGCTCTTAAGAAGATGAATCAGTGGAAGATTAGGAAATACCAGGTAGGAAGGATGAAGATGAACTGAGACAGAAGAGAGACAGCTATAAGTATAGTAATTGCTTAACCTGAAAAAATGCGCAGAAGTGTAAAGGAAAAGAAGGTGTAAGGGAATGAGAAGAGAGATGAAGTAGTTTACTGATCGAGTATCAGTCTATGGTGTGAGCCACGCTATGCAAGGTATGTCCAGTACGTGAGGTGCTATGTATGGAAGATATCCGTCGTTGATTGACCTAGTGTAGAATGTTTCAGAATTGAGTAGAATTGTGATTAGCCCGAATCAGCTGGCAGAGAGGTCAGAAGTCAGCACAGTGTCGACGATGGTATAGATCATTTTTGTCTTTAAACGATAGATGCTTCTTCTCTTCTCGCCTATATGATCTATTTTTGGGTAGTTATTCTTTATTATTTTTTCTTACATGGTTGCGAAGAAAGTAGCTTGGTTAAGATTGATTCAAATGGGTTTATGATAACTATTTTTGGTGTACGTGAATGGTTATAAGAGGAGAAATATGAAATGTGTGAGGGCCATGAACAAAGGTTGAAGCCTTTCAGGTATATAATCCAAGTCAAAGAATGAGCTTGGTTCAGAGAAGGGCTAAATCGGAAGAAAACAAATTCGATTAAGCGGAGCAAGAGAAGACGAGTGCCGCATCTAACTCTAGATTGTGGAATCACATGGATTTGTAAAAAAAACACATAATAATCTTCTAAAATACAATTGCTGTAAAGTAGACTTCCATGACTACTGCACTTAAGGGTAGTGGTGTGACGGGATAGCATGCTAATCGTTTAACCCACGTAGAGCAGATGTTGGGAGAATAATGAGACTGATATGTCGTCTGTCTATGTCAATAGATATAAATATTGATTGGGATGTCGGTTGTACTGGTAGGTTCAGGTGCGATACACATCCTCCACTTACGCGGCTGCTGCGAGGTGATGACAATAATGTCAGACACATAGGTAAGAATGAAGTAGAAAAACTAGACGTATTAGACTGACAGACTACTCTACTTCCATACATATAATAGTGACGGCGCCTGTGTAAGCGCCGTATTGTAAGTATTATTAGGTTAAGATAGGGTTTACGTTTCATGGCCGATGGACTCTTTGCGATCCGATATATAGAGTGAGAGAATTCTGGATAGGGTATCCCTTTACATCTATTAATTCTCTATGTTTCTCTAGGGGAGTGCAGTTAGAGAGGATATTCATGGTTCCACCTTCTCCCCATTGTGTGGTGCATTGGTGTTTCCGGTGAAAGGTATAGTGACGTTTCATGAAGCTAGGCTAAACAGAGAATTTTAGTGTGTTAGGTCAGAGGAATGGACGAAGCGCAAGGCGCAGAGGATAGCCAGGGGCTGTCTAAAAAACCGCGCGGGAGTTATATCTGTATGTGAGTATGAAGCCTTTCTGAGCCGTGCAGTTCCATGGTGAAGAAATAGTACACGCCCAGAAGCTGTCCAGTCGGGACCGCGACGGAACTGCCTCGAACTATGGCATCTCGTCAGCTGGATAGCGTGTTCTAGTGAGCATATGATGTCCGCAGTGAGTGAGCCCACAACAATAGAAACAATCCTTCCACCACATAAACACATTCCTATGTGCTAAATCGGTTTCCTATTATTGCTGTGCTTGGCTGCTCGCTGCTGCCCAAAATCTCATGTTCCTCTCCTCCGCAGTAGCGATTCTCTTATTGACTCAATCCACTTTTTCTTCGGCTCGCAGCCGGTCGATCCCAGGGCACACTCACCACAATATTTGTTTAACAACCGATAATGCATCATCCTTTCCAGATGACCAAACCATCTCAACGTACTTTCAAGCTATTCTCTCACTTTACCCCTGCCTTCACACCACACCAAAACTCTGCTACTCGTCTTCCTCATTTTATCAATTCTTCTCACACTTAACACCGCCCCTAAGTTTGTCCATCTGAAAACATTGGACTTTAGATCTATACCTCTTATTCCGACCATAGTCCTCACTACCATATATTAGCACAGCGTATATCATATAACTAATATAATATCTGAATATATTACTATAGGTGATCATATTTTATATGAGGCTGACTGATTAGTTGGTAGTAATAAATATATTTAGGCTTATTAAATAGAAGATCGAATTGTTATAGAGTTACGACTGGACGTGAGGTGCACACGTTTGGAACTATACGTATGAATAAGGGAACCGTTCGCGATATCATGTGATAGGTTTATTATAGATTCATATATATATATATATATGTATATTATATAGAAGAGCAATTAAATTTTATTATTATATGTATTATTGAATGTGAGTATAGTAGTGAGTATGAGGATACTAATTAGTGAGCTGAATAGATTATGAGGAAGTGCAGGTAATAACCTGGATAGAGTACTTATATATATTGGAGTTATGAGTGACGTTTCTTGTTCTCTGTTTAGACGCTTATCCATTAACTTCCATCGACCTTAAATCTTCTAGGCAACCTAGTTTTACCCAGAGCAAGCTCTGACTTGGATGCTCACCATATACATATTGGTACAGTCTTTACTCTAAAGATTTGGTACCACAGCACACCTCGTCCTCATCGACAATAGCATTAGTAACAGACCATCCATACTACTCATATGCCCCTATGTTGGTGGCCTGCTAGGAGAGTATTCCAGGATAGGATTGACTGTCCGCTATGACGAAATATGTCACTGCGTGGTCCTGTCGTACGCAATGCTGGCGCGTGTCTGGATGAAAGTGCTTCACTAAGGATGTCGTGGTAGGTTGGTTTGATGGTCTGCCTATTACCACCTATTTCTGTAGCTAGTAATGCTTACATTCAGTTCGCTCGGTGAGATGTCTTAGATTGACCGTAAACGCCTTCTGTCAATCGGCGAAAGGAGATGGTATGAAAGGCGTATGGGAGGGCTTCGTTGTGACCTGGAATGGTCAGAAGAATAACAGATTGAGGAGAAGAGAAGAGGAGGTAGTATTTTTGTGGAGATTGGTTTTTATTTAGAAAGTGGCAAATTTTTTAGAATTGCTCGCTGTGTATCTAGTAGTAAGGCACAGCGGACCATGAAGATGCACTGTTAGAGGTGTAAATAGTAGTGGTATGCTGGTGTGCAGGATATGCGTCGTTGTAGCTGGACGCCTAGAAAAGAGTGATTTTGGGTAAGTACTGAGGCGCTAGCTCTGACATGTTGTGAGTTTTGGCGGAATTCATAGGATGAGATGGGATTGTGTCAGAGTTCCTCGATGCCAGTAGAACTTATGTGTGAGGCAGGGTCCTTATCACACTAAATTGAAAACAAAGGTGATAAAATGGTTTATTTGAATTCTAGTGACAAAGGGTGCAAGGTATGCTAGTTCTCTTTAATGGTGGAAAATGAATGATGAAAAATATCTCAAAATAAAGTGGATTCAATTTTTTATCACGATAATACTGAATCCAATGATGTTCGGAGATGGAGTGGTTGAGTACTCTGCGAGTAGTAATGCCGAATCGGATTTGATTATGTTCGTTTTGGTGGGTGACACTCGAATGGTGATAACGTGACATGGCGTAGTCATTATAGGAGATTATAAAAGGGATGTTGAAGGTTTAGAGGGTGCGATGTTGTTTTATGAACGAGTTTCTTCGGTTAGATGCAATAGCCGGTATCTAGAGATGGGGCGGTATAGAGTCGCGTGCGTGTATGCGATTTTCACTTTTACTGGTGCAGTATCGTGGGGTCTACGTTTTATACCTTTTTTGTTCTTGCTTACCGTTGTGCAACAGTGTCATCGTCGGTGCGCCAACCTCCCCTTCACTTTGGGGAAATAGAGCGTGAGTGAGAATATAGTTATTATATATGGTAATATTATATGAGGTATAATAAAGAGTAATAGCGTTAGAGGTGTAGCTCTTGAGGGGTCATTTCGTATAATGATATTAATATATAGGTCCTAACTTACCATTATACTAGTTAGTATTAAACTTGTTTTAAGAATTATAAAGAATAATTGCTATTTGCTTATTACCCACCCTGAGAAGGACTTTCGATTTCCTGTCAGGGTGATTGGGGACCCTGTGCGTCGAGAAAGGCTCGGGGCTTGTGGAAATCCAAGGGAGATGCCTAAACGGCCAGTAAAATATCCGCTCTAAAGGTTGGGCCAAATGGCCTTTTCGGGCGGAGAATGTGCGGTGAGTAGGTTGGAGAATTCCCATGTGGTTGAAGAGCAAAGCCACACCACAAAAAAGGTGTGGATCTCAAGTGTAACGTCTAGATTGCGCGACGAAAGCTAGAGTTAAAGTACCGAGAAGACATCTGGACTCAATTCTGGCTGCGCTCCCCGAGAGCCATAACAGTCTCAAAGGACCTTGGGAATCCTGTCAGCGTATGCTAGGCGAGTCTCCTATCAACGACTAGGAGAGGCGCATATAGAAATGATAACATATATAGTTATATAGATTAATATATATATATATATATATATAATGAATATAATAAGTTAATATATATATAATATAGAGTAACTTAAAGATAAAATAAATATAGACTACAATAAGTATAAATTATGCCAAAAGAAGAAACGAGAATTCTCTTCAGAGTGTGACTTTTTAAGACCGTACAAGTGTTAGAATTATATATCTTTTCGAGTATTCTGGTTGTGGCTAATTTGTATCCCAGTCTCACGATTATACCGCTAAGAAGGCTAGGCACCAGAACCCACATTGTTATAAACAACAAACAAGAACAAAAAATTAAACTAGGAAGAAAGAAAGGAAGTAGGAATTAGAAAAAGAAATTAAGAAAAGAGGACGGCTTGATAAGTTTTTTCTTAATAAAATCGTTTGTTAACTGCAGAAAACTTGAAAAAGAGGAAATTATCTGCAGTATTGAACAAGATCCACATTGATGATGAAGAGCGCTAATGAAGTGATCAACCCGAAAAGAAGAAAAACCAATACTAATGGAAACTGGTCAGGAGAAAGGTTTCGTATATGTTATATTAAAGTCAATAATATAATATAGTATAGATATATATATATATATAGTATAGTATTATCATACATATATATATATAATATAATTAATATAAATATATATAATATATAAAATATATATAATATATATAGTATATTATTACATTAAGGAGTTCATTCGTTTGGCTCAAGGCGTTAAAGCTGGCGAGCGTTTGGCTCGCACTGAAAACAGGTGATCCCTGACTCAGTATGGGGTTTCGAGTTCTCGATTCGGCCACGTGAACGGACACACAAAAAAAAATTTCGTTAGTAGGAGATTTTCTCAATTATTTACGGTTAATGTGCCTTTATGTTTATTAGTATTCAGGTCATAGTGTCATCTTAGCACTAATCTTTCACCACATACTACACAGCCTTCACCTGAACACCATAGCCTACAGTCCACTACAGACAAGAACAGTCTATTCACAGACAAAATCACTCTGGTCTCATGTGTTTCTCGCATTGGAAAAGCCGGCCGCGTACTAGGATGCGAAACCCACGCCTGACGGTGGCAAGCATTCCGACTACGGTCGCGCTGGAAGCAGGGCCTCTAATCGTTCCTAGAAATACTTCCGTGCACCTTCCAGAACATTGGTCAAGACAAAACCAGTAGCAAATACCTATATATTCCACTGTTCACGTGACCGAAGATTATCCTCGCGGCTATTAAAGACACGTGTGAGAGGCTAGTGTAACAGCAGGCCCTGCCTTCAGCGGTACCATAATAAATAAGAGAATAAACGTAAGTGTAATAAGATTAAACAACAAATAGTAATGAATATATATATATATATATATAATAATAAACTATAATACCTCTATCTCCTGAGCGCATTCGAACCTCGTAATACAGAAATGCACAAAGCAGACCTAATTCAGAAAGTGTTCCAAACTTTGAAATTTTGCTGCAAACCTGTACAATTTACTTGACTACAAGCCTTAAAAAAGTTTGTATGTTACGGGGGCGAGCGTATTAAGTACAAAAATTACAATTGTACAACTGCGTAGAACTTGTTCCGTTGTGTTACAGGGCACGCACTGGTTACTCATTCACCCATTTCTCAAAGAAATCTACAGGGTCCACTTTTGGATACGGCTCCATATATTAGTATATATATATATAATATATATTAATATATAATATATATATATGATAATAGTATAATATAAATATATATATATATATATAGTATATGATTATATATAACTCCCAAAAAAAGGGACCACCACATACCAACTAACTACAAAAAAAACGCTAACCTGGACAGAAAATTTCTAACCATATTGAAATCCCATATAAAACCCTACACCAATACATGACATTACATCTTTAAAACCTCCATCATTTCATTTAAACAACACAATCATCAAAATCAGACAATTTCTACATACCTAAGGGATTCACAGAAATTCACTACAATCCCAAACTATCCCCGAAATCAGTCAACTTATTTAACACAAAGAAGAAACTCCCTCCGAAAAACAGACAAGCAAATCAACATGTCCACAACCAAAATAAGCTAACCTAACACTCAAATCTCTGAACTCATAACCACCAAACCACTAACAAAATTTTACCAGAATAATACAGCAGCAACATCCTCACGCATATGGGATAATAAGCAAAACCTGGGCAGGTAATCAAAAACTAAACAACCCCCCTTCCTCACATATGAATCCCCATCCTTGCCCGACAACTCCCTGCCCTTCCTCCCAAAACAACAAGGACATGCCTTCGCCAAAACACTTACGCTAATATCTCGCTTAAACCAACTCACCCAATAGAATAGAGTTAATAAAAAAACAAACTCAAAAACTACTATTTAGATTCCACAACCCTTCCTCCCCCCTACTGAAAATGAAGAATATCCAGATACAATCAAAACACTAAAAAAAATTCGTACCCAAGCACACAGGACCAGATCAACTCTCAAACTTCACGCTGAGAGACACCTAGGAAGAACAAAAGCAGATGTCCTCATCGACAGAAATCTTTTAAACACAAATTCTTGGAAACTCAATTATATACTCCCAATCTGGAAACAAGCATTCATTGCTCCCAAAACTTAAACCCAAAAAAGACCCCAATTCCCCATCCTCCTATCCCAATCTCTCTGCCTCTCCACCATCATAAACAAAATATCCCCACACATCCACCCTCCCAGAATTCCAACAGGGATTTAAAGGAAAGCAATCGTTCAACAACAACAGCCCTCACTTCCCCCACACAACTTATAATTAATGGTCAACCAATCCCCATCACACACATCCATACTCACAGCCATCGACATTAACAAAGCCTTTGACAACTGTTCCCACCATATACCTTATACAAAAACCTCAATCCCCCCCCTAGAAAAACAACCGATCCATAAAAAAAGGGCTCTCAAACTTCGCTCACAATTCGATACGCCCAAAAGTCCTCCATAAAACAACACGCCTTCACACCGTCCAAAAACTACAAAACCGTACCACAGGGCGCCAGTCTTCTATACATAGATATATACCCTGATGATAGTATCTTCATGTAATGCGTCGGCACTCCCCACATGTGAAACCCCCCCTACATTACTCACAAGTATTAAAGAATAAAATAAAATAGATTTATTAGATGAGTGCCCACCAACAATATTAAATTTGACCCAATCCTTAGCTATCGAAGGAAAAGAGAGTCATGAGACGAAAGGTCCAGTGTGCGTACATGAAATTGTATCCCAATCAGAAGCATCTCCTACGTCCAGGACTTTTCATTTGGATCTCCCAGATGGTACGTTAATTAATTCTACGTTAAATGAGGTTAGAAGAAGATTTTCTCCACCAGGTACGCTGGTATATTATCACTTAAAACCGTCAGATTCGGGTCAGTTTTCTTGTGTTGCTGAAAATGAGGAAGGAAAAGATGCATCAAATTTAACTCTTAGTGTTACGGGTATAGATGTTCATATCTAGTTTCCTAGCTCCAACAGTTAGTTCTACCATTTGTTAGCTGTAATGGAACGGAAACAGAGAGACTTTTTCCCAAGATGTAATCACTTATACAATCATATTTCTGGCTTTGCGAGTGGAATCAAAATAATAAATCAGTTATTGGAACTCCAATGACAAGAAGTGCCACTTCATTGAGAAAAACCTTTACTGTAGGAAGTTTGGAGCCATCAAAATCCTACAGATTTTGCCTTGGATATGAAGACTCTGGTGGCTATTGGTTAAAGCTATCTTGTTGTGTAGCAAAAACACAAGACGCCCATTTTCTTGTACAAGGAATATCTTCCTCACATAGAGCTGCACTGAACAACATAAATCACGCGTCCCTCATCTTGTGTATGCATTTGAGAGCACATGTTAGTATAGGGATCTGTTACACTATGACACTTATTTCATTTGGATCACGATAATCAATATTATATATAAACACAGACTGATACCAAAACTTCCTGCATAATACTATCACTTGGACAGCACATGTATCATATATCTCTATATAGTCGCCCTTTCCGCGCAACTAATGGATGGATACGCCTTATCGGCCAATACTTCTACAACCTCATCACCACGGAAATTAAACACCCTCTGATAGGAACACCTTCTCCCATAATACTCGAACCCAACTTATTAACCGTGATTCGTGACGATTGACTCCAACAGGGAGCGTCGCTAACATTTTCTATAAATTCTTAACTTGTCCGCCCACGTGTTTCGTCGTCCCTTCGAAAAGTCCCCAGGACACCCTCCCAAACTGGCCCCACCATCCGGAACCTACCCAAAACAAATAATAAGCATCCCTTTGCAAACAATCACAAAATCTTATTAATCATAATACTAACTATAGAAAGACACATTTCGAGAACCGTCATTAGACCTCTCCTCTGATCGATTAAGCAAAGACAAAGCGTTCAAGAGATGTGCCACACAGACTGTACTTGTTGGAGAGTTCAAGGTAAAAGTTAAATCTAACTATTACTAACGATCCTAAATAACCTTATAAATACTAATAATTATACTAGTACATACTAATATAAATATCAACTGCCCTTGAATAATCACGATGCCACTAAAATACTAAACCGCTACCATCCACTAGCATTTTACACTCGAATACGAGACTTTCAATATTTCTTTCTACTCACTTCCCTACCCACGTTGAAATATAGTAGCTAATGGTTAAGTATATACATCAATTTTTATCCTCATTCAGTGAGAAAATAATAACTTCTTCAACCCATCCCTTTATCATTGTGCCATTCCTTATATATATAATCTCTTTCCAAACCCCCCCCCTCCTACATTTTTAGTACTTAAATTTTAATTCCTCCTCTCACAAACTTCTTACTAATCCTCTACCTCATGCTGAAGTATACATGGTTTATAATTAAAATGATTCACCTTTCAAACAACATTCCCCCTATCCACCCCCAAACATAGAGGCTTAGGTAGTATACTCAACTCGACATCCATACATCAAATTAACTTATAAACATATTATATCTAAACAATAAAACCTAGTACATCTCACTCGATAATATATAATTAACAGCTACTAAATATATACCCTCCCTATCCTACCATACAGAATAGAGATATATACCTATCATATGTACCAGTGAATGAGACTAAATATTAACCTGCGCCTACCTACGTGTGAAGCAGATCAGTAGTCACTCTAATACCCTCTAATATAAAGCTATATAATGCTAATATAATATATATAGTCTCAATGATTAAACTAAGGTTACCAACTGAACGTGTCAAACGTCTCCGACTAAAGTATGTAGTTTTACTTATCCTAGTAATATATCTGCACAAGATGGTCGTATATATTAATCCCAGGACACAATATGTAATATAAAGTCACTTCCTCTCTGGAGAGTGCTCTCACTACCCTCGGACAGTTCACCTCTATCGAACCTACATCATTTCTCTGTTGTAGACTTCGCCTTTATATTATAGTATACCTAGTTGGAATCGCCCAAGAGCAGTGGCCGGCTATCTGGAGGCGGTGTGTTAGACTCCTCTCTTCACAAATAATAATATATATATGTGTATGATAGATTTAATAGGGAAGGTATTACAGAAAATAGGCGCAGTAACAATATATATATATAAGTATATATATCTGTTCATTAGTTATCTTATCCTATATATTATCACCTACTACTTATATTATACTATTTTCCCAAAGATTGTGGGACTATATATAAGTTAAATTTAAGAGCGTACTACTAAGTGCATCGGAAAAAAATAAAGCTTATATAGAGAGTAGAGTATGACAAATGGAATACTCGAAATAGAAAAGCCCAGCCTTTATCTAGCTCTATACCTCCTATCTCATATATACCGGTATCTAATGAATTAGTGAAAAGCTCGTCACAGACAATGAAATGCCCCTAATAAGCATTTCATTTGACCGCTATAACGGTAACCCTCACTTATTGTAGTAAAATCGTCAATGTTAAGGGTCATTCCCTTGGCCCAGGTGGGCCACAACCATGCCCCTATAACATACCAATACTTCCCGCTCAATATTCTCTCATCCTAATATCATGGAGCCACCTATTCTAGATCTCTAGCCTCTGTGAGCATTATAAACTACACATATTCTCTCACCTCAGATACATTCTTCCACCCGACTCAATTCCACTTTTTATCGGTGATGACTACCCTTAATATATATACTCACTGTAGGTCATACGCGTTTCTATAGATACCAACACCACTTACTCTACACTATAATATACATATCCTGACTATTAACCAACTCACGAACATATCATTATTCATCCCTATATCCACTATAGTGAGTGATAACAAACCATGTCAACATATCATTATATTCTATTACTATATAGTGATGAGTGTAGTCTCTCAACGATAGTTACATCCTTCTCACTAACCGCTCGCAGCGACCGTACTGCCCGGAAAACTCTCATTTTGTCTGAATACTTGCTACTCACACTCTCTTCCATAATCTATCGCGATTAATGGTGCTTTTCTTGCACGGTATACCTTACTTTTGAGCATTCAAATAGCCTAACCCGTCTCTCCCCGTATACAGGAGTTTAGGTTGCCCCTCGGTTGCCCCGTGTCTTAGACCGGTTTTGCTATAGAATCCTTCTTATAATATATTAACAACTCATGATTAAAAGGAAATGTTATAAATACTTCGACACTTTTACTTTGATTTACGTGACATATACTATATACTACTACTTACTACTACTTCTACTACTATGATATATCATTACAACTACTATACATTATTACGTGTTATAGTATAAGAACTCCGCATAATAATAAATTACATTAATCCACATCATAACAAATAATGAACATATAATAAGAAGATATACTCCATCTTATACATTTCTCTCATACATTAATATATAGTCTAATAATATCAAAAATGCAAACCATTATCACTAGTAACTCGTATATCACAACTTATTGAATCGCGAAATCTGAATAATCCTCCGCATGCAGATAATATACAACAGTGCTGAACATAATACTACCAATAAACTTTAATTACCTACATTAATAATATGTATTAAACGGTAAAATGAATTTACATCAATGTGTTAAGGATATTTTAAATTGTTAATATCAAATTACAATATAATATATCCGGTGTAACATTTACACCTTGACTAATGAATAGTAATAAATACTGTAATTCAATATAACTCATACTATACTAAGTCAAAATCACTAAATAAACCTATGTCAATTAAACTAATGTTAAAAATATATAATATTAAAACATGAATAATAATGAATAATAATAATATAATAATAAATAACTTTATAACTTAAAACTAGAGGCAGTTTACTTTTTAATTAATTAGAAATAATAATACATAACTTTAACTCATAAAATAATAATAATCCAATAAGAATAATAATATATACTTAAAAATATAATAAAATGAATGATAATAATAATTCAAGTCATAGTGATTAATCAATACATTACAAAGATGATAACATAAAATATAATAATAATCATCAATTTCAACTTTATTACTAGAATAATCTTTACTTTAAGCAATTATATGTCAATACAATTTGAGAATAATAAACTAATAAATAAATGCTAAAATATATAAATACATAATACATAATGAATATATATCATATAAATAAATTAATAATGGAATAATATAATAGATAATAATATGAGATATCATAATCATAACTCAATTTACTCACTCTATATAATAATTATTCATCCTTCAAAAGATAATTATATTAATGAGCTTACTAATTAAATAATAATAATCAATAACTAAAATAAACTAATAATCACTAATAATTACCCTAGGTCGTTTTACATCACCTTATAATTACTATATTATACATATTTATTCAAAAACTTTGATAAATCAATTAAATACTAAACTAATAATAGTTAGTAATAAATATATACCAATAAAGAGTGAGACATACAACAATAACTCCATTATGAGTCATCATCAATTCCAACATATATAATTAATAATTTAATAAATAACTCCATTAACTACTTCGATAAATAAGAAAGGCAACATACTAAATTAAAATATAATCTAAAAAAAACAAACAGTTTAAGACTTATTTAATCGTCTTATTCTAAAGTAAGCTAATATCAGAACAATATGTCTAATTATTCCTATATGCTCATCAGGACTTAAAGTCAATTACCAACCCTCTTTCCAAATTTCATTCATTATATATTATTTATCACTAAATACCTGTATCTCATATAAAGTGTCATTTTACTTATTATTCCTCGTATTTTTATAATTTACCTAATTGTTTATTTACATTTTTAAATTAATTCCATTACATTTATATTTATCTACTTTAAATTTATATTACTTCTATTATTTTTTTGTTTATTCTCTCGTTTCATTACATAACCTCTATCTAGATTAAGTATTATATCATATATTATTCAATGTATGTAATATGATACAAGTTAAAATTACCAATTTACCATGTCTTATTTACAAAACTAGTCAAGTAAAATTGAACTTTATCACTCATTATTAAATTGACTGAATGTTCAAAAGGAATTAAATGTTGTAGACGCTCTTGCGTATACAAAGCTATTGATAATTACTATGCAAAAGATTTTGTATGGTGAACTATTTTATAATCTCTTATCCCTACAATTCATCTATTCAATAATAACTTTATCCCCTATTATTATATATTTTCATATTAATATCTCTAAAAGATAAAATTTGCAGACTTAATTATCCTCATCTTATTATTTCCCTATTAAGATATATTATTAATTATTAATATTATTGATTATATATTATTATTATTAGGTACTTTATTATTTATTTATACCTGATCATCTATCCTTATCTACTCAATTATATCCTTAGTGTACCTTAGTGAGCCATCCATATTACGGTTTATAATTAAATCTATCACTTCAAAATCCAAATCAATTCACCATCTCGCCGTTCCGTCTAAGTTGTCCATATCACTTCAGCTTTCATAGTGTGTTCTACTCTCAGTGAGTTGAACCTCAACGGATTTTAACCGAGATCTCCTGACAGCAATATCTCACCCATACCCATTCACCCTCCTCTCCACTTCTCTCTCCTCAATTAACCTCTCGCATCGCCTCCAGATGAGAGTAAACCTGGAAAAATATATTTCTGTATCTATGACAACGCATTGCAACTTCCTATACATTTTCGCGTTTTTGATAACTCTGAATTATATATCACAGAGAAGCGCAAGTTAGATTTAAGGCATATAAACTCCAAATTTACTCTCTTAGTCAATTCTGTCAGATGTTCGCATAGGTGTATCTTCTCTACCTCAACCACTTTCTCTCTCACGATCACCTATAATTTCATATCAGTTTTCCAAAGACAGCCCCCATCCCTAGTACCATTAGATCTCTATAATGTTTAGGATTCCCTATTTATATCTTCAACTACTTTAACCTAGCGCTTCCTTCCAGAATAGTAGGCGTTGCCTACTCCCTATGTGAGATGTCACCTCATTCATACTCATCTTCCTATATATAACGCTTGCGTTATCATCCTTCAGCCTCTCCTTTGATGTTATTCTCTCCTCAACTGTGATTGCTATACTCCTTCTACCACATTAGAGGAATGTACTCTTCGGAATCCGATCCTTTTTTCTTATTATATTGTTTTGACTTATTCCTCAATTATTCCTCCACCTCATATTTATACAATATTATACCATAGTAATTCTTTGCTTTATTAGCATCACTCTATCACTCTATATATTTGCTTATATATAGTAGAAGTCATATCACCACTCGCTTCTCATATACTATTCGCTTTGGGAGCGCTTGATCTGCAAAGTGTTCATGCTCTTTCTGCATTATCTCTGAGGTCCTAGTAATATATTCTCCTACAAGTGTCCTGTTTACTTTTAAGATACGAATATATCTCCACACCACTTCTTTCTAATTTTGAAACTAAAGCGTAACTACATATTGCTTCCTTATTTCATTGCCCCTCAGATTTTGTGCTTTTCTGACTAGTACTTGTCTCATCATATCTCAAAACATAAGATAGGTACAAGAAAAGTGACTATTGATGTCTCCTTTACCCTATATTTATCCTTATGGTATACTCGTATGGCCTACTCTACAGAAATGACTCAGCTCGTAACGTATTATGTCTAATTATACTCCCATAGAGATATCACTCCTTTTCTCCTCATACACTCAAATCCAAAGATCTTCCGCACGTTAATTCTCTCTGACTAAGAACAACATATATTAGTATCTCTCTGGTATACTAGCTGCCAATTCATTTACCCCTCCCTCTCAGCCTCGAACTGATTTAACGGTACTTCCGAACACATGTACTCTTCAAAGACTCTTTCTTCAACGACAAACATAAAAAGAGGATCAATCAATATTATACTCAGCTCGTGCTGATAAACGCAATCTCCTGAGCACACTTGACACAAACACTCTTTAGGAGATGGTATTTATAGGAATCATCTTATGCAGGTTTAATAAATAACTTCCGAAATTATACGTTACACACATACCTCTCTCTTCACAGGAAATCAATTCTCATTTTCTTGTAATCATTACTTTCTATTTTCTATTCCCATTGCGAGCCACCCCAAACCACTTCTATGTGATAAATATCCTAATACCCTATTTTGGAAGCTATCGCTCATTCAATACCTATTACGAAGGTATACTCTCTCAAACGAGTAAGTTCTAATAATGAAGCTCGCTATCTCCTCCAGTTCATATGATCAACCATACATTTATCAGAAATATATGCCAAAAAATTAGGAATTTTTGTTCATACTAGTCGACACATGAGTGATAGTGCCCGCAGATGACACTATTGTTCGAACAAACAACGAGATACCCTTTGACCTCTTCTAGACCTTAAAAGTCTAAGCACTCTCAATTCTATAGCTCGAGCTTCATACAAGCACCGATGTCCACTAGACTTCCTCGCTCGATTCCCAGGTCAGGTTCTTGCATCCAGATTAGCTATTGTGCAACTGCCTACATCGTCAAGTACGTCCTCGTTACGTGCTTCCAGTTAGCCGCCCTCTCGAGTTCACATGCAACTGAGTCGCTCTGTGCATCCTCACTCCACACTCTCCTCCGGAGTGTTTGCACCTTGGTCATGTCGATCTTCTCTGTTTCCATCAACTGATCACAGCGTGAAGCAATTCAAATATATTGCTACTTACTAAATTACTAATCCTATAAATCACCTCTCTTCCTCGTTTCTGTCCTCAACATTTATTCCTCTGACATTCGCATGTACCCATACGATTTACATTTACAATTCGCCTGAATAAATTATATATTGAATGGTCTGATACTCTAGAATTAAATCTAAAAACATGCTGTACATATATACTAATACTATATATCCTCATAATACTGTAAATTACCTTTAAGCGAAGAGATATATAATGATATAATAGTATACATAAATAATATGGTATTAATATATGTATAGGGCAGGCACCCAACTTAATACCATCATCATAATCCTGTATAGTCTATTGCAACACGAGTTCAAACGAAATCTCGTATTACAAATTGACTAACAGAACCAACAAAAGTCACAATTTAAAGTACAAAACGGATTATATTTCTCAATTTGTTCCCTCGAGCAATCTCTACTCCTTCTGCCTCGAGCGTATCATAAGAGTAATGGTATATAGAGTAAGTTATGATAAAATATGTATATATTAGGATATGTCTTATGTAAAGCTTCTCGTCGCAAAGGTTATATATATAGTATATATATTAATATATATATATACAGTAGGTGTATATAAATAATCTCTAAAATCGTTATTAATCAATATTATTAGTATGTATATATATATTAGATATATTAATAAATAAGATTAACATATATTTAAGTATTATTTATATATATGTAGTTATTTAAATGAGCTATTCGACAATATAATGATTTGAACCTTTATGATGATAGTGGATGAAGTGATTATATATTATAGTTGAGAATGATATGATATTATCCAACTAATAGAGAGAAAGTATAATAGATACCTACGCTATATACTACGATTAATAATAAATGATATAGTAGTATATATATTAATAGGGTTAATTATTTTCATACGCTATTCGAGTTAATGCTATATCTGTTATTAACTTACTCATATCACTATATATATATATATATTATATATATATAATATAATATGTATTAATTATTACTCTATATATATATATTAGCTATATATATATAATATATATAATAATTATTATCTAATATATATTATATTTTATATATTAACATATATCATTAAAATATATATAATATATAATATTAATACTATAATATATTATATATATATATATATTAATAAATGATTAATATTATACTTAATGTAATAGTATATACTATATATAAAATATAAAACTATTTTGAATGTATGTTTGATATCAAGATATATCTTATTTATATAATATAATATAGTATAATTATAATATATAAAAATAATAGTATATACTACATATATAGTATTTGAACAAATGATAAAAGAGTTATATATATTAATTATTTCTATTAATTAATATTATTCATTTTGCATTTATATATATTTACTATATTATTATAAAGCATATAAATTAGTATTCTTTGATAATTTTTTTATTTATGTAAAAAACCCTCAATAAAGTTGGGAACTAAATATGTGACTGAGCTTTTTTTTTATCATAGTGGTTTTTTTCGGGTTGGGCCCACTCATTAGTACACCGAACCCTGGTTTCCTCAGTATGCATATTGCACACATCATACTTGGTGAGGAGAAAAAAAGGTAGATGATGTATACTCTTTTATTTCAAAATATAATATATATATATATATATATATATTAATATATATAATATATATAGTACTTTATATATAACGTTATATAATATAATATATATATATATATATATATATACTATATTATATAATATATATAATATATTAATAATATAATATATAATTAATATTATATAATATATATAATATATATATATATATTATATCACTATAATATATTATTATAGTGTAGTATAATATATTGTGGAATTTTCAAGTTTGGACCTCTTATTTAAGAGATGACATGATAGATAGACTATGATATAGAGATATAGACGATGAGAGGAATGATAGATGGGTAAATATAATTCTGACAATATTAGTAAGAGAGATATCTAAAAGTAATTAATTCTACGGTGTTGAAACGAAACAACTGAGAGAGCAGAGAAGAGGAGAGATAGAGTGAAAATATAGAAAGATAGATATTATACGTAACATGATAGTAAGTAGGAGAGAGAATGAGACGAAGAGTGAATAGATGAAGTGAAAGATCATCACACCACCAATGTTCAATGTTATTTTAGATTTTTTGTTGCTCACGTGCTCAGGGTCAATCTAATAGTATAAACAAATTATAACTAATTAAAAATATATATAAAAAATAAAAATAACTTCAATCATTACAGATTACTTCTTTATGAATATGGATATTATTATCATATAACTACTATTATTTATGTATTTGCTTTAGCAATCTTGGTAATAAAATATGTTCATATCTTGATATACATATACATTAAGTAATCTTCTATTAATTTATATACTAATAATTTATCAAGAATTAGTTGGTTTAATAAAAAAAAAAAAATAACAAAAAAAATATATATATAATGTTTAAATAAAGTTTATTTTACCTTAGTAAAATGTATATTATATAACAAATTTAAATTAAAGAGTGAAAGTGTATTTAAACTGCTAAGAGATCGTTTACGGGATTATAAGCTTTCACGGCTTTAAGCTACTTGATATTGAAGATCTTTGTCACACTTATATATCTTTTCTATTCAAATTCACCAAATATGTAATTCTTTTTTAATATCTTATTAATTTTTTAATTATTTAGCTTTTTAAAAATTTTGATAAAATTACTTATGGCTTAAAGTAGACTAGATGTAATAGTTGCCCATAGAGGTAGTCTAACGAAAGTTCAAAATTAAATACAAATTGATACATATGTCCGTATAGGTTGTTATCGTCTTCCTTTTTACCATTTTAAGTTGAGGTATCTAGCCTAAGAAACAATTCATATTGCTGAAAAAAATAAAAAAATTACACTGTGAGCTTAGTTGAAGAGGAATCTTCATATAATGAATAGGAATTAATATTATTCAATGTCATCCAGGAGAAGTGATCAACTTCCAGTTTAAATATGGAAAGTTAAACTCCTACCAAAGATCCTTATCCTGCTAAATAGTGAAGAATATACTATATTAGATACTCATGACTTTGTGAAAATAATACCTTAGAGCGTGCTGCTGGACGGTCTCTATTTTATCATCTCTAACGTCACCGTAACTATCTCAATAGATAATCGTAGGATTATAACATATTTCAAGATAGATATGTAAAACAGATAAATTTCAAAGTTTTTATTCGACTCTAAATTACTTTATATATATATTAGATATAGAGTATCATGGACGAATACCTTCTAATAATAGAAATAACTGAGACAAATAAATGAAACTTACTTTGATATAATACGGATATTACAAGACATGTAGTAATTATAAATACAAATATTATTTATAAGTGATCTATAATTATACTTAACGATCTTATTACAAAAATGGCTCTTTTAAATAAATTACATATAAAATTCACTATTAGATATACGTTGAAGGCCTACTAATACCGACTTACTTATTTGCAGATATAAAATATCATAGACGAATTTACAAATTAAATAAGATATCTTAACTAATTCTAATTACTTATGCATCAGTTTTAAATGTCAATAATTTTAAAATAGAGTTATATATTGCCATCATTTTTTACTCATTATATCCGTCAAAATTATCTAAATTAGTTTACACTATTATTATATATATCTTATTTATATAAGTTAAGTTGTAATCATGTTTTGAGAGGAGTATATGTATAGATAGAATAATATAAATATGTATATATAATTACTAGAGAAAGTATACATCTATATGAGATCTCTAATCATTATTTTAACTATTAATTATCTTATCAATCAAAAATAACATATTTCAAGCATAAAAAGAATAGAAAACAAAAATGAAATTTTATTAACTGGCAACAGCAATAAGCGAACACTATATATTCATTGTATTATGCAGCGTTGTCTTCTATATCGAATAAATATGTGATAGTAGTAATATCTGATATATAGTATATTATTATGTAGTAAGTAATGATTAAGATAAAGGTAGGCATTTTATTAATACTGAATATAAACAATCAAATATAATATAGTTAGTAATTTATTATATTATATATTATATATATATAATATATATTTAATAATATTATATAGTATATATATATATTGATAATGATAGTTATATATAATATATATCTTATTAATCTAAAGCAAATGATAATATATTAAGTATCTAATTAATACTTAACTGATAAAAATATAATAAATTAGGATAATATATATATATATAATATATATATATAATATTAATTATATGATATATTTTAATATGTATTTAAAATTCGATAATGGTGTGCTACAATAAAAATATAATAGTTCAATTTCAATTATATTTTTTTATTATTTCTATTTTTACTTTTATTTACTATTATTTTCCATAATTTTTATTGATATTTTTTTTTTACTTATTATTAATAATTCTTTAATTATTAATGTATTATTTTTATTTCTACATATTATGTATTTATTACTTGATGTTTATATTATTAATTTGATGTAAGCTCATTTTACTTAATATATTATTATTATTAATGGTCACTCAGTGGTGAGAATATATCATAGAGGATACCTAAAGATGAGATTCGCTCATATACGTTGTAGGTATATAACTGAACGTATGTACTCAAAATGTGATATCTGTTAGAGAAGAAAGCCCAGTTAGCCTTACCAGCCCCTACACAGGATGACGCGTATTAATATTTAGTAACATAACTTATCTGTATACACATGACATGAAATAATCACACTACCTATAAGTAATAGCTTTTCAGTAGTGATTAGTTTGATACCGCCAGAGAGTTTAGACTCATTCTCTCTATAGGTGATTCAGTGAAAGGATAAGAGGGTTCATTCCCTATGTGCTCAGGTGGGCCACTACTAGTAAAACATGTACCTCCCATACAAAACCCCGCCATTCTCTTCCTAATCATAGTGACATCCTTATTTATTTCTATAGCCTATCTGGATTATATAATATATATATAATATTTATACTCAAAACTAGATGATACATTATATGCTATCTTTCCTTCTAAGATACTAATAGTTCTGAGATATTATATAATACTAACCTATATATAGTATTATATATACTCAATATTCTACACTATTATTTCTTACTGCTAGGTGTTATATACTATCATTCCAATGTATACCTGAGTTATATTAACTATTATAGTTTAGTATTCTACAAACTAACACTATCTTCCCACGATAACTAATTATTAGATACATGTGACTAATGTACTATATTAATATATACCAACGCTGAACTTATTACATTTTTACATTATCCGTTCACTAACATGAATACTCACATAAAACCCATCTCAATACGATACTTTGATCATTTTGATTCTGTCATTATTATCAATACATCTATTATAATATATCTAATGCTACACTATAACTAAATTACCTATAACACATATTCTTCATAATACTATAACATAACTAGTATTTCATTTACTCAACTATATTAGCATTTATTCTATAGTATAATTCTATATTATATTCTGCACAATATATACTTAAGCTAATTGACATGTTCAATCATTTAAGTATTTGTATCTATATAAATCTGTAAATTACTAAAAACTAAACTTGAGATCATGTTAGAGATATATTTAAAATATATTTCTTAAAAACTTTATCTTAGATAGTATCCATTATAATAGTTACTATATCTATAACTACCTTCTTCACCAGTTCATCCACTCGGATAATTTGGCAATATAATATAACAACTATAATTTTATGGGCCAAAGTCTTGCTATCCGTTTCATAAGTAAACTATACGATAGCTCGCAACTATTATATACTAATATAATAATATCACTGTAAATAGATGTTTATAACTCTCTTCTTTACATTATTTATTCTTAACATCATAAAGCAGAGAATATGTGTTAATAAAAAATATAGTTAAATCAACAACCAAAGTTGGCAGCAATACCAGACTGTATAATCTAGTTTAACATTTTGTCTTCATTTCATCCCATTATTCATTCACCAATTATTTTTAAACTTTATTTTCTTTTATTACTTATTATATACTATTATATATTCATTATATTAATTGTATTACTATTATTAAAATCTCTGTTTCCATTATGATTCATACATTAATCTCATATAACTCACCTAATATTATATTTATTTAATAAATACTTTACTATGATCTCTTAGCTCCATATGAACTAGTTTTCTCGAAGTATGCATAAGAGGAATTAATTACTTTATATTCACTAACTTATAGGATAAATAGTTAATATCAGGTGAGACTATGTATATCTCAATCTATTCACTACTTACAATATATATTCCATTACTAACATTACTCTTATTAATATCTAATCTGATATTTATCTAATTTCAATATAACACGATCCTTCACTTGTATTACTAATACTTAATCACTTGTACAATAATTTCTCTTCTACCAATTCTCTCTACAATATTACATACTTCTTCTATAGAATTATAACTCATCAACACAGATTAAACATCATGATTAGTCTTACGTCGCAATTAATATTAATTTTATTAAAATAGTAGGTGCAAATACCCTTGCTAATTCATCAATACTATACTCTATTATCTCTCAATTTCAATTCATAACTTACCATAATATTTTCCTGCCATAATACCTTCATATACCACCCTCGTAAATTATTTATATTGCTTTATTTGTATTGTTCGTATATTATAACTGATCTGGTTCACATTTGTCTATCTATTATTGCTATAAATCTAAAATTTTGTTAATAAATCCAAATATGTGAGTATCATGATTATATTACATCTAATTTACCCGTCTATATCTCATTTTTATTATTATTATTATTATTATTATATTATTATTATTATTATTATAATTGCATTAAGGATTATTATTAATATCATAATAAATATTAATATAATACTTAAATATGACCTTGATCAATCTATTAACTATCTAAATTTAATTTCAATAATATTAAACTCATATCTTCTAAGTTTCGGTATTACAATATTTTAATATTAATCATATATATATTATTACTTTAATTATAATTTATTACTCTTAATTATCATAATCTACAGTTATAATTATGTACCATCCACTCATTCATAATTACTGTATTATCTACCATTCATACTGAATCATCATCTTTTATATCTCAATCCATGATCTTCGATATATTTTCCACCATTGAAAAGTGGGCGGAGCATAAATAAATTGATTCTATTCATTATTATATTTTATACTATTTAACTATTTATTTATATTACCTGACGTATTATTTGTAAAATCCATTTAAAAACATTATAATTTAATTAATTTATTATCTTCTTCTCCTCTTACTTCTATTTTATTAGTATCTATTTTATTATTATTCAATGGTGAATTAGATTTATGTAATCTCATATATTCAATATCTCTTCTATCCATCTTCATTATAAAGACTGACTCTTTGTTTCTTTCCATCTCACATTACAGATTATTATTTTCCTCTATCTCTCTCTCTCATATACTACTCGACGCACTCTTTTCGTAACTTCAATAATTATATATAATATATCACAGTTATTTCTCAAAAAATCTGGTTTCTAAAACTTTGCTCTCACATTTTACTCAATTTATACTATTATATTTACTTCTCTATCTCTATATACGTATAATTTGTATTATTATCAGTGTTATCGTCCATTATTCTATTTATTATTGCTCAATTAAATAAGGGTGATTTATCCTAATTTATAATTAATTAAGTTATTTAAGTTGTCTCCTGTGTACTATTACCTTGGACAACTCGTCTCTGTCTTGCTCTTCACCAGTGTCTTCTTGTCGATCACTTGTCTTCCCTTTCCTATAATAACGTGCTCCTCAGTGTTACTTACACAACTTCCTCGAGTACATGCGCGTAACGTACAACATATATTCACCTAATTACTCGCCAATCCGCTTCATATATGACATTTCACTAGTAATTAGTATATCATATCATAACCTGCAACTTTAAGCCATATATTTACTATTTCAATAATCTATTATCCACTTACTATATATACCCATATTACCTTACCTTAACATAGTTATATATACTTTAATCATTACATAAGCTTACTACATCCCCCACAATAACCTATTACCTTACTTATATTAGTACACCATCAAACCACACTATACTATATAATATTTTCTTTAACTTAATAACATGCGGTTTTATCTTTCATGTATTAGTTAATTATATTTATGCAGATTTTCAAGTGTTCTTTCCTCACTCCCTTCCCCTTACATCCATTTTCATCAGTTACAAAAGCAAAATTCATACTTTAATATTCATTTATTATTCAAGTAAGTATATCTTAATATTCTTTAATTATACTTAAACTCTTTACGCTCAGCTTCCTTCCCAGAAGAGATTCCTTTAATTCCCTTTGTTATGTACTTATATATTACATATCCTCCTTCCAAATTGATTTCAATTTACCTTTACTTAGTTTTCTACCTACGTAATGTAGTCAACCCTTTTAGTATATTCTTTTCCTCTCATTTATATATATTTCACTATAGTATAGTAGCTATTAATTAAGGCATTTTTTATTACTTTTAGAAACTTCATCTAATTTGCTTTATTAGATGTTATATACTCTGCAATATACTTATATTATGGAAGTATATATATAATATTCGAAACCTAGTGAGCTTATTAACATAAGCTATTACTATATTGAAACTTTATCTTTTATTTGGCCGAAATGATTGAGAATATGACTACTTAGATGGTATAATCAAGCCTATCTGAGCTTATCATAGTATTATCAACTTGAGTGACGACTGCGAGAGTTCCAGCGTTATCGTATATCCTGTTACTGTAAAGGATGTGTAGAAATCTCTCTGGATGATACTTAATTATTTATTATATATCAATATTAATATATATATATTAATATACTATTAAATATACTTAATATTTATATAGCTATATATATATATATATATAGTAGTAGATAATATTATTATTATTATAGGTATAATATATTATATATTGATATACATATAGTATATATATATAATATTTATATTAATATTAATCTATATATACTATATTTATATATATAATATATATATTAAACTATACCTCACTATTTTAAGCGTGTCTTTATAATCACCCTATGCAGTAAGGGTTAATATTAGGTAACCACTGGTGTACGTATTGAGTACCCTATGGAAATATTCAATATATAATCTTTATATAGGTATATATATAGGCTTATTATGTATTTCCGTCTAATCCATCTAAACGAGCAGCACAAACACATATCGTTTTCAACAGAGTTCACTCAGAAATAGAGTTAATTTAACTCTCATAGCTTTACCCGCGATAGAGTAGGGATACATAAATCTCAACCCATGTCTCTCACTGGTGGAAGTAGAATGTTGAACCAGCGCCGCGATTCGTCCAAGTTCCTGGTAGAGAAATGCCTGGTGCGATACATAAAAAAAAACTACAACAATAGAAACAGACAAACATAAAAAAAAAATAAAAAAAAAAAAAAAATCTCAACAATACCCATAGTTACAGCGACGAAGAGGTAATTCAACTTTTGGAATCTCATATTAGTATAGGGGCTCGAGCCGAGACGGTGGGTAATACTAATGGTATATAGGACGTTTTACCATTACCCTCTCAACTAGTAGATGTGGTAGTGCGTGAGTAAAAGAAACTACTACTCACTATACGATCGAACAATAACTTACAAATAATATATGCCAATAGAAGCGGGAGGGTTCCTCTCGTGATGAGAACCCTCTCACCGTAAGGGGTAGGGAATAGTCCTCATTATCCCGATAGCGTAATTTCCTGGAGAAGCCCAAGAGACCCCGACTCTTTGTATCTTCTCAGTATAAACATTTATGATTAAATAATAAAATAAAAATAAATAAGACAAAATTTTAAATAATATTGTAGTTTATTTATGAAGATTTTCTTCTTTATATGTTATTATTGATTTTTTTTTTTTTTTATTACATTTTCCGCCTTGACACTCCTAGTATAGATATGGGTCGCTCTAGTCAGTTTCGGAGCAAAATGTCATTCTTGAAAATATATCCCTTGTGAGATGGCATGATGTAGGAATATATATGCAAGAGGAATTCATGGATGAATCAAATGAGATTAATATGAGAATATTTTGTAGAAAACATAGTTCATAAATGAGACAATAGATGCGACATCTAATCTCCAAGTATATAGTAAGAGGGACTCAGCAATAAGATAAGGTAATATAATTTATGAATTATTATATATCTTTATATGTTAAATAACGTAGAATGATAAAGAGTTATAGACTCAATAAGAATAAAAGATGGTAATATAGCTATCATATTTCTCTCTCTACCGTATATATTATCATATTATTATACTATGGCGTAGTATATATATTACTATCGATATATTATATACTATATATATACTATAATCTGATACTATATCTTAGTCTGAATATATATAGTACGATTAACCTATCAGTACTTATTACTATTATATCTATAGTATATATATATATACTATATATTTATAATATCTATATATATATTATATCTCTATCATTATATACAAATATTACTAATATATACTCTTTCATTACCTATTACTTACTATCATATCTCTTCATTCTCTATACTCTCTCTCATCTCTCTTTCTCTCTCTCTCCTCTTATATACCTCTCTCTCTATCTCTATCTCTTATATTACTTCTATTTTACTTATACTATATACTATCTTACTTCTATCTACTTCATCTCATCTTCTCTATATATTATTTATATAATATTCTATATCTACTATATATCTTCATCTCGCTACTCTCATCTATCTTCTACTCTCTACTCTCTGTCTCATCACTCTTGCGTATCTATATCTCTCTTCTTATCTCTTCTCTGCTTACCGTTACTTTCTCTGATATATCTCATCTCTCTCTACTCTCTATCTCTCTCTCTCTCTTCTCTCTATCTCTCTCTTCTCTATCTCTCTCTCCTCTCTACTTCAGCCTCTTCTTCATCTTCTTCTCTCTCTCTCTCATCTCCTCTATCTCTCATCTCTCTCTCTCTTTATATATGATTATATAGATATATATATATATAGTAGTTAATATATATATATATAAATTAAATATATTATATTATTATATTATATTATAATTATTATTTATATATAATATAATATATAATATCTATATATATATTAGTATTATATTTATATATAATATTAATATATATATATATATATATAATATAATATATATACTAATATTATAATTTTATAAATATTATTAGGAGACATCATAGCTTTTTGTTCATGTATTAATACCAGATATAATACTAGATATACTATTATATATATATATATATATATATATATTACTATATATCTATAATATAATATATATATATATATATATCATATGTATATATATATATATATATATATAATATATTATATTAATTAATATATTATATAAACATTAATATTAATTAATATATTAGTATATCAATATATATATATATTATAATAATTATATGATATATCATGTTGTATGTATAAAAGCTGATACATGAGTCTATTTCATACTATCCACATACCTTGTATTGCAGCGATTGAATATAATTACCTTCCTACATTTGTATAATATGACCTATCCAGTGCCTTATATGAGTTACGCCTTTATGTTTGAGTATCTGATATCTCACATCATCATTCCTATTACTCATAGACTAACTTTCTATGAACAGGACATCCACTACTTTTACCCATACATACATATACACACACTTAATATCCACACCCCTATATTCATACTAAGACTAAACATTCATTACAGACCATTCCCTTATTACTCACGTTATATATAATTCCCTATTGATGTGGGTAATAGAGAAAATAAATGAAATATTGCTCCTCAATAATTGTATTATGATCCTGGTGTGTTGTAGTAATGGCGACTAAAGGGGTTTGTTATAGGTAGTTGGAGTTGTTACTGTGCTCATATCAAAACTAACTCATCCTTATCTATTTTGCCATAAGAATGCTAATGTACATGCCTCTCAGTAAGAAGGTTCGGATTCGCTACGTGTAATGACGACCTATCTATCAGCGAGCTATAGAAAAATATGTTATGATAATTCAA
>JABUQX010017739.1:0-15000 GCA_015478945.1 Trachelipus rathkii
CTTGGAGTAATTCTCCACAGAGCCGGAAATAGAAATATAAATAGTTTATGCTGGTAAATATACAATGATAGCGGCTTAGCAGTCCTTTGAATTGAGGTGACCAATCTCCTCGCGATATAACAGCTGGGTAATTACGAGATGTCGGAATTTGGCTCAGGTGTGATTATATACGTTTATAAGGGGACAATTATACATTGGACGGTATTCATCTTGGTTTGGTTAGCTTTTTACAATGTTTCAATTTTTAGCCGCCTACCAATTTTGGTAGGTCTTCTTTACAAATTATCCAAAAATAACAAACAGCATAAACTTAACTTAAGTTGCTGTTATTGTTGAAAGATATGGTTTGCATGGTACGGTGGATGGTCTATGTTTGGATCAGGTCAAAAGGGCAAAAGGGATCATTTGACTTCAAGTAGGCTTTTTTCAAAGCACGGACATAACCCGACAAAGATTAACGAAAAAGCCAAAGCAAAAATGGGTCAATCAAATATTGCGTCCAAGCAATGAAAAGAGGACAAGAAAACTGCGACCAAGCATTAAAATGATCCAAAGATAAAAATACGTCCAGAACAAAAATGGGCCAAAACCAAAAATCATCAGGCTTTGAGCCCAAAACAAAAACCTGTAATGGAAGGGAAAAACTAAATTAGGTTCCATCACAGTTGGTTTAAAGTTAAGTTAAATTTAATATTTAAATAGTTAAGGGAATTTGCTTTAGGAGCTTATATTTACTATGATAAGAAGATTTTACTTATAGTGGGATGAGAAGATGATGCAATTTAAGAAGGGGATTTTTAATATTGAGAGATTTAAAGGGAAGAAGGGGATATAAATATATCATGCCATGCAACCATACATTAAAGTTAATGAAGCTTACCCCTATCTGATTAGTTAATCTGTATGGGGTTTTTGCTAGATCCGTGCAATGATGCAAGTTGAGACGTGCAGGTGAATGTACCTTGACCTGCTTAATTTTGCTTTTCTTTATTCCTTTTTCAACATATACTTTTCAGATTATTTAGCATTATCAGCACATAACAATAATTATTGAAAGTTTAGGTAATGAAATACAAAAAGCACTAACCTGAACTATAATCCAAAATGGCATAAATTAAAGTTTAGTTCCCAAAGAAAATTACAAAATTGAGAATGGGGCCATTTCTGAAATATTTTAACCATATTGAAATATTTTATTCTTTTCCTTTGTTTTCAGAATAATTACAAGGTCGCCTAATCAAATGTGATTAAATTTTAAAATTGGAACTTAATTAAGTAAATAAGAAACCAAATAAATAGAGAAGTATTCACAATGTACCTTGTAATAACTTCCCCGGGGGTATGATGAATGTATCCCATATATATATAAAATAATATATATATATATTTATATATATTAATATATATATTATTATATAATATGTATATAATCTATTATATATATAAACTATATATATATATAATATTAAATATATAATATATATATATATATTTATTAAAATATATATATATATATATATTAATAATATATATATATATATATATCATATATATATAATATAATATATATAATTATATAATATATTAATATATATATTTATATATATATATATACTATATATCTTATATATATATTATAATATATATATAATAATATATATATGGCTATTTATAAGTGGTTGACTCCAGAAGCGAAAATCAATAATTAATGTATCGTTATTTTAATATTTTAGGGTAATCTTAAATTTTGGGTAAACCTAATCTAGACCTAACCTAAACCTAACCTAACCAAACTTAACTAAATTAAACTAACCTAATTTTAATGGAGTCAACCACTTATATATACTATATATATATATATATATATATATATAATATAACTATATATATTTATATATATTATATATATATATATATATTATATATTATATAAATATATATATATATATAATAATAATAATATATATATTATATATCATATATATTATATTTATATTATTATGTAAGGTGAGTGTGGAGTCCCGGTCAATGTATTTCTTAATATAGTTTTTCCAAAGTGACCAACTAGAATGGAATTCTTTTAAATAGAATAAGAATTAGTACATTCAGTTATTATTACTGCCTCAGTTTAAATTATTTTTTTTATGTTTATTATTTACTCTTGATTTTTGATGGATAAATAATACAGTATCTCTTTCTTCTTACAGTCCTTCTCATGGTCATAAGTTCCTAAGTATTAACTTTTTCTGATTTTATAAATTCTAATAATATTATATGACAAAGGTGATAAGTTGCTTTCCAAAGTAGACAAAGTGCATGTTGAGTGAATTGCCATTACCTTTATACGAAGTACCTACAAAGTTGTGAATTGTTGATGTACCTATACATTGGGATATAATATTCACAGGTCAGTAGTTCGTCTTGACTTTGGTGAAATAGTTATAACATTACTGGTAGTTAACTTACCCTCATTCCCTTATGATTACAGCCCATTCTCAAGTTCTCCTGTTGTGATTTCATCCATGAATCAAATTCTTAGACCCCTTACAGACGTATTTATCGTTAGGGTAAGATCGTTTAATTTAATATAATAGTACATTACTGTAATTCTTAATCAATGGTCATAACTAAATAACTTCAATATTAACTTTCCAAAGCTAATTTTACCTATGTTTTATAGGGTTTTAATTTTTGGTCTAGGACTTTTGCACTACCAAGTGCCATTGAAACAACTTTTTAAAATAGGGTCTTGATCTTCACTCAAGACACTTCTTCTTGATCTTCACTCAAGACACTTCTTAACTGTTGGACTTATTGTAAAGTTAGGTCTTGATCTTCACTCAAGACACTTCTTAAACTCTTAAGTTTATACCTAGATTTAGTCAAATTCCTTCTCATTTTGACTAAGCCCCTCGTGTTTACATTGAGATTGTTCCACAATTCCATACATTTTGTATCTGGAACCTTCTCAACCACATTCTAATAAAGTAATTATTTGATTATTTGCGGTTTTAGGTTTAAGGAATATTATAAAACTACTAAGTAAATATACTCCTTAAAACTACGGGAGTCCAATTGACTTCATATATTCTGGCTATCCCCTTACTTATCCCGGATAACTGGTGAATGTATTAACATTACCTCTACTACTTGTGAAAGTATATATGGATTAATAAATCTATCTTTAATGTATTAACATTACCTCTACTGCTTGTAAAAGTATATATGGATTAATAAATCTATCTTTTACTTCTTTTTCATTCTTCCCTTTTACTTCTCTACGTTATAAGTGATCTACCTTTAGCCACAATTCAGGAGCATTTGGAACAAGCGGGTGGTCCCTTTTTCATTTATCCTGCCATTAGAATAAAGCCCGATTAGCTTTTCTACATATCTCCTCCAGGTAGATATTACTTAAATTCTTTTTACTTTTCTCACTGTTTTATTATTTTATTAACTTCGATAATTCTAATTACTTTTCTACTGGAGGTCAAGTGACCATAATATTTCATGCCCTCGTCACTTGGTCTCCACTACATAAATACCAGAAAATAAAAAGTGGCGCGCCCGAACAGGGACCATCTGTCTTGTTCGTGCTTTGCCTGCACTGGATTGTGATTTTAGCATCACTTAACTCATTGTCACCTCACAATACGTAAAATTAAGACATATTCTAATAATTCCTTCCCTACTTGTCTAATATCTTTATATCTTATATCTGAGCATTCTTCCTTAAGCTTGAATGAGAGTGAAAGGAATGTATAAAGAGCTCCTTATTTTATGACTCAAATTTTATATTAATGAAATTTACTGAATGAATTATTACTTTATTATAGTATAGTAATAATTGAAAAACTGTAACTATCGAAAAACTGTAACTTAATAAAGTTCCTTAAAAATCCTAACAAAATGGTTGATCAAATAGATGCATCAACTGAGTCTGAGTCTCCAGAGATCCCTACCACTAATTTAATTGATTTTCACATCCATGAGGAAACTCTTTTAAATTCAAATAGGGATTTACTCACCTTAAACCATACTTCTCAAAAACATTGTTATCCCCACAGTAGCGATTCCCAAAAAAATTTTGAGGATTCACATCGTTCACATTCCCCACACATACCACATAAATCAAAGTCGTACCCACGTAACATTAAGTATAATTCCCCATTGTACCAAAATTCTTACTCAAGAACGAAAACAAACACTGATATGTACTCAGGCCCCATCATCAAACAAAAAATCGATAGGATGGAAGAAGACATCTTACACTTGAATTCCTTACTCAAGAATTCACATAATCTTAAAGGGGTAGACCCTGGTACATATACACTAGATAATGGTACAAATTTCCTAACTTATTTAACGGATTTTGAAGCTTACTGCCAACTTCATTATCCCACAGCCTATCACAAATGGTTAAATTTACTCGGCAGACAACTTGACGGTCACTTCCTTAATGTCTATCATCTGTTACAAGATGATAGAGATTATTCTCTGTTGAGACGCCTCCATCCAATGGTAATGAGGAGGAGGAGAGAAAGGAAAGAATCCCTATTTCATACCATTTCAATCTGCCCGCGTTACCAAATGAGAGTTCGTTTGTTTGGCCTACTAAAAAAAAAAAACCAGAAAAAAAAAAACCAGACTAGACGTGCTAGTATGCTCATCATGGTCAGACATGAGTGGGCCCACGATCTTCCCGAACTGCTTTTTATGTAAGCCTTCCCACAGACATAGACAAGGTGTAGAGAAAAATCATAAAAAGTGTATGAGCTCAACAAAATTGGCGTACACACTGGTCAATATCGTGGGGTACTGCTGATTTCTATACATCCCATACAGAGATTTCTCAAAATTTTCCATTTACAAGTCCAGGTACACAGAATTCCGTAAATAAAACTTAAAATATTAATTACTTTTCTAAGGTTTCCACTCATACAACTTCTAAAAAGTCACATTCTTCTAAGAACATAACATATCACAACTCTTCCTTAAACAATCGCGGTGGTCGTCACCCTTTTCGCGATCTTCCTCCCTGAAAATAATCGAGCTTTTAATCCTAAAAGACCTAACCTAGATTCTGTTGACCGTAAGACCCTTGTCTGTGATTTTTGCCATAAACTCGGTCATCAGATGCGTGAATGCTACAAATATCTGGAAATTTGTAGTTACTGCAAAAAGAAAGGTCACGTTATAGCTGACTGCAGAACACGTAAATCTGTTCCAACATCTCTCCCACAGAAAGTTCGCAAGGCTGTTTGTCCCTTTTGCGGAGGTCCTCACCCGGGGATGAAGTGTCCTCAACACCCTCCATCTCAACAAACACCGCCAAACTCTCCGAACACTCATACTTCTAAGTTTTCCACTACTTTTGATTCTTCCACTTCCACTGAACATACTACTAAGAATGTATATTACGGAAAATCTCTTCCCAAAACGGAACAAAGTTCATGTCCACTGAACAAGAGTCCATTGTCCTCTAGTCAATCACACTCTCAGGATACTAATTCCAATTTACCTAATACTAATGTACCTAATTCCAATTTACCTAATACTAATTTACCTAACCAAGGTTTACCGACTACTACTTTGCCAAACTCTTGTGTACCTAACACTAATTTACCTAATTCTTGTGCACCTAATCCTAAATTATCTAACCTTTGTTTGCCAAAACCATATAGTCCTTCTTTAACAACGTTAAGTTCACCAGTTGTAAGTAATCCACCTGTGGAAGAAAAGCCTAACACCGATTTCTCATTCTGTTTCCCATTCATGAACATGGAATCATTCACTTACAATTCACAACCCAAAGAAACGTCTTCTTCCTTAATTTCTGACCCCAGAAACACTGAATCACACACAGTACTTCCTGTAACTTTAACTACCAAAGATTTACACAGTCATGTACGCACTGTAGCTGTTAATTGTACCCATTTCACCACAAATCAGTTAAAAATATCCGTAGCTTTCGAACCAAATAGTTCTAACTTTGAACAATGTATTGTGGACACAGGAGCCAGTATTAGCTTAATTAGTTATGAGGCCATTCCCCAACATTTGAAACATCTTATTAAACCTTCCAAGGACATTGGAATAAATGCCATCAGCGGCTTAACACATGAACATACTGTCCCGGTAGATTCATACATAGATATTCCATTACACTTCTTTGAAAGTACTTATTCTACTACCCCTATTAATTTCGTAATCATACCCGGAGAAATGATGCTAGCCCCAGTGGTATTGGGAGCGACAGCCCTAAAAGAAAATCACTTACTTCCCGATTTAACAATGCGGAGATTAATCAAACGACTCGGCAACAAATTCGATTGCATAACCAAAGATATGAGTCGGTCTCACACCAATAATGGTCAGAAAATTCCTTTAATTACCTACCCCATGACAAAGATAAATTAACGCAAAAACTGCGTTGTATTCTTAAGTCAAGATATAAATGTTCTCATTTTACGGTATATATAAAAGGAAAGAAAATGTATAGTATGTCTATCCCCTTCTTAAAGGAGAAATTATATAGCCATACATATATTCTCCTCCAACCTTGACTCATGGTCATATTAATGACGATGTTGCAAGGGAGTAGGAGGGAGTGAGTTTCATATTTCAGATGATGTCTCTGGATGCCAATGCAGCAGTCATCCGACGGTTTCCATCCGAAGTTTTCAAAACAACCGAATACATCCGGTGGTAATGTACTAAATAATGTAAGGTACTCTTTTCAGTTTTGTATTATTAAGATGTTGTCTTATCTAATTGCTCATAAGCAAAAATAAAATTTCCCCAATAAATTCCAATTTTTTGGGGATTGCAATATTAAAATAATTTTGGTAATAACCAAATCTAATGTTTAGTTGATATTAAGTATTAAAACAAATTGATAATGTTATTTTATATTCTAATTATAAAATTCTTATTTACTGATAATCTTCGACGAAAAATATTAATAAATCTATTTATTATCAATGTCAAATTACTAATATATTTTTTTGCATTTCCCATCCCATCTCCTAAGAAGGTTCATTATTTTTCTACTTCTTACTGTTCTTACTGTATCTGTTCTATCGTAGTTCCAATTAATTGTATGGTTTGTAAGGTATACTTACTAATAGTAGAACCTACATACTAATATTCATTCTAATGATGGTAAAGGTGTTAACGTATTTAGACACCGGACTCCCAATATACCGAATCACCCTCTATCTCTACCACTGAGTTTATGCTCTGTCATTTATTATGCCTTCGAAAGTAAGGTGGGGTTTTTAGGCTTAGTGGGGAAGAGTGTAAGGGTGAGTGTGGAGTCCAGGTCAAATGTATTCCTTAATATTAGTTTCTCAATGTGACCAAAACCTAGAATGGAATTCTTATTCTAAATAGAATAAGATAGTACATTCAGTTATTAATGTTACTGCATCAGTTAAATTATTTTTTTTATGTTTATTATTTACTCTTGATTTTTGATGGATAAATAATACAGTATCTCTTTCTTCTTACAGTCCTTCTCATGGTCATAAGTTCCTAAGTAATAACTTTTTCTGATTTTATAAATTCTAATAATATTATATGACAAAGGTGATAAGTTGCTTTCCAAAGTAGACAAAGTGCATGTTGAGTGAATTGCCATTACCTTTATACGAAGTACCTACAAAGTTGTGAACTGTTGATGTACCTATACATTAGGATATAATATTCACAGGTCAGTAGTTCGTCTTGACTTTGGTGAAATAGTTATAACATTACTGGTAGTTAACTTACACTCATTCCCTTGTTTACAGTACTTACCAAAGTTCTTATGAAAGTCATCAACCCCCTGTGATTTCCTCTGAATTCATCCATGAATCAGCCATAAACAAGACCCCTCACAGACGTTCTTATCGTTAGGGTAAGATCTCTCTCTCTTATTACTTTTATTGATTCAAATATTCAAATGTCTTAAATAGAGTCAATTCACAAATCTAATTATTTCCTGTATTTACAGGGTTTTGTTTTTTGTGTTTTAAATTTTGGTCTAGGACTTTTGCACTACCAAGTGCCATTGAAACAACTTTTTAAAATAGGGTCTTGATCTTCACTCAAGACACTTCTTAACTGTTGGACTTCACTCAAGACACTTCTTAACTGTTGGACTTATTGTAAAGTTAGGTCTTGATCTTCACTCAAGACACTTCTTAAACTCTTAAGTTTATACCTAGATCTAGTCAAATTCCCCTTATCATTTTGACTAAAGCCCTCGTGTTCACATTGAGATTGTTCCACAATTCCATACATTGTATCTGGAACCTTCTCAACCACATTCTAATAAAGTAATTATTTAATTATTTGCGGTTTTAGGTTTAAGGAATAGTATAAAGCTACTAAGTAAATATACTCCATAAAACTACGGGAGTCCAATTGACTTCATATATTCTGGCTATCCCCTTACTTATTCCGGATAACTGGTGAATGTATTAACATTACCTCTACTACTTGTGAAAGTATATATGGATTAATAAATCTATCTTTAATGTATTAACATTACCTCTACTACTTGTAAAAGTATATAATATGGATTAATAAATCTATCTTTTACTTCTTTTTCATTCTTCCCTTCTACTTCTCTACGTTATAAGTGATCTACCTTTAGCCACAAACCAGGAGCATTTGGAACAAGCGGGTGGTCCCTTTTTCTTGTATCCTGACATTAGATTAAAGCCCGATTCGCTTTTCTACATATCTCCTCCAGGTAGATATTACTTAATTTCTTTTTACTTTTCTCACTGTTTAATTATTTTATTAACTTCGATAATACTAATTACTTTTCTTCTGGAGGTCAAGTGACCATAATATTTCATGCCCTCGTCACTTGGTCTCCACTACATATATATATATATATATATATATATATATATATATATATATATATATATATATATATATATATATATATATATATATTATATTATAATATATATATATATATATATATATTATAAATATATATATATATATATATATATATATATATATATATATATATATATATATATATATTATATATATATATTTTACACATAAAAAAAATATATATATAGAACATATATATATATTATTATATATATATATATATATATATATATATATATATATATACTAGTTAATTAAGAATAGCACATGGGAAAATAAAGATGATTGTCACTTCCTATTAATTTTACTTAAAATTAATTAACTTAAGATTTCACAGTCAATAATAATGCTTCACAACGATTAATAATTCAATATAGGAATTGGTCTCTCAAATAAAGGAACATTGATTTATAACAAGGAGCTAGCTTTGGAATGCCAACACTCTTACAAATTGTTTTCTCCTCGTATCGTGAAACTCTAACACTTCTATTTATAGTTTAAAGTTAATTAATTTAATATTTCACAAAATAATAATTGTTCAGATGATTAACAGTTTAGATGAGATTATTCATTAAAATAAATGAGGAATATTTCTACATTGCTGGTGCTGGGTCTCTAATATCGAGATGCTCTCACAGGCGTTATCTTTTAACAAAGGATCGTAATTAATTAATTATATATTCTTACATTTAATAATAAAGTACACGAAAATATAATATAGTCGATCACTCTATAAACTCTGAACAATCGACTTTCAAGACGCAGACACATCTAAATACAGCCTCTTTCCTTGTTATGCGAGAGCAGACTACCCTCAAAATTTGAAAGTTTAAATAAGACCAGATGTTAGGTATTCTCATATTACAACCTTCGTTGAGTTCCTCAGCGTACAGGAATTCCTTTGAGAGAGGCGTTCATATGACTGTCTGACGGTGTACAGGAATTAAAGTGATGGGGGGGGGGGATTCTCGATTCTTACAATGGTGATCCCAGAGTGAGAATCGCTTGAAAGAATCATGCGATTCCCCCCTTTGCCCTTCAATCACAATTATTTGTTAATTATAAGAAATTGTCATATCCATAATTATACTATTATTAAAATTTTTTACCATATTCATAATTGTTATTATAATTAAAATTTCTTCCATACACATAATTATCATCATAATTAAAATTTCTATTACTATGGCAATTATTGTTATAATTATTGTCCCTATCATAATTGTAATTACCATTATAATTATTATAATTATTATAACTGTATTTATTATAATTACCATATCTATTATTATAATTACTATACCAATTTAAGTTTCTTCTAATTATTATTACAGGACGCATGTGTATTGAAATCTTTATTTTTAAATACCTTACTACCTTGCATGGGTACCCTCTCTCGGCCTATAGGATGATACATAGGCCGACTTAAGCGTTTCCCTGCTGGGAAGACTCAGGAGTCGCCCTCTGCGCAGTTGGAGTTTGGGGACTTTGGGCGATTAGTTGATACATTGCACAGTACCGACCCTCGCATTTGAAAGCACGGTGAAGAAATTTTTTGTGAAAGAAGCATAAACCCTCCGTGCTCGCTTCTGTCGTGACGTTTGCCAAATCTCGAGTGGATGGAGCCCTTCCTCCTTGAATTTTGATCAGCGTTTGCGGTGGTAGGGTTTTCCGAAGTTTGGCATAGCGTTTTCATCAGGTCTATGATGCTTCTAATGAGAGCGAGCATCTCTTGGGTGCTCTTATCTTGTGCGGCTATCAGGCGGACGATCTCGCTCTCGTGAGTGGAAGACTCTCTGGGTTCAGATTGAGATGAGTCGTCTCCTTCCCCTATTCCCTCGTTTAGGAGAATTTCTTCAGAGAGAGGTTGATTGGACTAAAAGATTTTGGACCGAGTTTTAACAGTCATGTTTGTTTCCTTTGTTTCAAAATAATAGGTGATTTCTTCTAGAGTTGGTCTAAAGTTTAACTGCAATTTTTTTATTTTTTATTTTTTTTGTCATTATTATTATTATTCTTTCACGCTTATACGTTTTTGGGAAATTTTGAAATTTTATTTTCATTATTTTACCATCAATTTGAGTTGACACTTTTTTCACTTTTCACTGTTTATTCACTGCTTGATACTCTTCAAATCAGTTAGGTTGGGAGTTCAATGTCACACTGGAGCGAAAGGTTGTTTATCGAGTTCACTGTGGTGGTCACCGTTGTAAGGGGACATAAGGGAGTTACACCCCTTACTATAATAATGTGTATCTGGAAATTGTAACGTTTGTTCTTGTGCAACTAAGGGGTATTTATGTGAACTTAATATATGCACATGTAACGATAATGCTTTCATAATATTTTGAACTAAACGCTAGATGGCGTTCCTCTGGGTAAATCGAACGCCCGGACAAATTCGAAATGTGTCGGGAGTCCGGAGAAGGTAGCCGACTTGTAAAGGCGGGGGAGCATTGTTGCTCCCTCGCCTCTGGGTAATTACCTCAATCCAATAACAATTCATTAAAAAAGAAAATATAAGTTATAATTCTGTTAAAAATAAAGAATTGGTTGTATTTAATTGTGAAGCAAAATTCAGTATGGCATACATGTATCAATAGGAGTTAAATAAAGAAAAGTGTGTTAAAAATTTGTTGTTCACTAACTAGCTTCGTTGTTCATATTATACAATGAAAAAAAAAGAAGAAAAAAATAATAATTAAATTGAAACTTGATTATCAAAGAAAAAAAAGTAAATTGTGAAATATGTCGAGTGTTAAATTAAATGATTATTCTATTGAAGAAGATTTTTATGCAATTATTTTTAATAAAGAAGAAAACCGACTCAACTCCTTTTACTATTCCTGTTGTCTACTAGTTTCTAACAAGACACACACACACACACACACATATATATATATATATATATATATATATATATATATATATATATATATATATATATATATATATATATATATACTATATATATATATATATATAATATATATATATATATATATAAATATATATATATATATATATATATATATAATATATATATTGCTATATATATATATATTATTAATATATTATATATATAATTATATATATATATATATATATATATTATTATATATATATATATATAGTTATTATATATATATATATATATATATTATATAGTATATATTATATATATATATTAGTATTATATATATATATTGTTTGAAAACTACTTTGGCTTCGTTGCATTTTCTTAAAATATTTTTAAAAATTAAAAGATTTTTTTTTATAATTACGTATAAATTAACTTAAATGTTTTATTTAAAATAAAGAGTCACATAAATATGTTTACTTTTAAAACTTAAATTTTGCACTTGTTCGTAAACGTACATTTGCAAACAAAAATTTGAATTGGGCTACAATTTCATAAAAAAATTTTAAGAAATAATTTTTTTTAATAATTACATAAATTTTTTTTTTTTTATGTAAAAGAATATCATAGGCTAAATTCACGGCAGATTGGCGTATATGCATGTCAGATCGCTCGCTGAAGCGTTCGTTTCTAATGCGCGCTGCGCTCGAGCGGTGCCGTACTGTTTTTTTTTTCTCAACGCCCGTGCGTAGTGCGCATTAGAAGTGAGTGCTTCAGAGAGCTGACTGGCATGCAAATACGCTAACCTGCCGTGCATTTAGCATATGGTAATCGTTTAGTTAAAAAAAGTAAATATACTGGATACGTTATATATATATATATATATATATATAGTAAATAATATATATACTTATTTTAGTATATATGTATTGAAATATAGATATTAATATATATTTAATATATATATATATATATAATAATATATATATAAGTACTAAATTAGTTTTTTAATATATGAGTAAATGATTTTTAATATCGATTGCATGAATTCGAACACATTCTTTAATTAACAAGCAAGTCATAGCAACATTGCTTGAGGAAATATAGAATTGATTATCTTTTCTAACAATTTCTATCATAATAATAATAATAATAATATATAATATAATAATAATAATATAATAATATAATAATAATAATAATAATAATAATAAAATAATAATTAAAATAATAATAATAATAATAATAATTAATAATAATAATAATAATAATAATAATAATAATAATAATAATAATAATAATAATAATAATAATAATAATAATAATAATAATAATAATTGAAAGTTAAAAAATGATTTGTGAGGATAAAAAAAAGCACAAATAAGCCTTCAACTTGTATCTATATTTAAAGAAATAAAATATTTTATCTTTATTAAGACAGTAAATCAACTTGAGAACGAAAATTTCTTAAAAATGTCCCTCAAGTTGTGGCTAGCTTATAATAAAGAAATAACTAAAGGTGTTTAATTCACTGAATACAATTCAGTGTTTAAATTTCACACTGTGATCTATTATCTTTCAACGAAAGATAGGTAGTCATGGTGAGTTTTTAATCCTTTTCACCTAATTTATTACACGTAAGCTTTCGAATCTCAAACTTGCCACATGAAGAAAGGGACAAAGAAAAAGAGATAGATAGATAGATAGATAGATAGATAGATAGATAGATAGATAGATAGATATATTATATATATATATATATATATATATATATATATATATATATATATATATATATATATATATATATATATATATATATATATATTATATATATATATATATATATATATATATATATAGAGAGAGAGAGAGAGAGAGAGAGAGAGAGAGAGAGAGAGAGAGAGAGAGAGAGAGAGAGAGAGAGAGAGAGAGAGAGAGACTACAGGGCTGCGGAGTCGTAAAATAAAATTTTTCGACTTTGACTCCGACTCAAATTCAAATTTGGATTTTCGACTCCGACTCCGACTCCACTTAAACAAAAATTTTCGACTCCGACTCCAGCATTCAAATTCAAAATTTCGACTCTGACTCAGCTTAGTGCTAACAAAGTTACAATAATTTTTTTGTTTCAACTATATTTTTTTCGGTTGCTTTAAGAATAAAAAAAAACACTTTCAATGAATCTAATCTCCAAATGCTATACGGTAAAATACAGTAAAGACTAGAGGTGAAGCAGGTATCCGCATCTGCAATAATTTTTCTCTATTCGCACGCAATGAATTTTTTTTGCGGGGATAGCGGAAATATTCATTATGAATTATGAGACAAAATGTTCCTCAACTTTCTGTAAGGCAAGTTGTTCAGAACTCGTTGGAAATATGTTATGTTGGTACTGTTAGAATGGGACAAATAACGATGCTGTCTCCCCTTATGTGAGAGCCACGCCAGAGTTGGTAGGTGTGAGAGGATTGATAATAGAATTCAATCTTGGTGGCAGAATTAATTACTCTTTCTTAAAAGGAAACAAATTCTGTTTCATTCAGCTGACTCTTGTTTGGTTGACGAATAAATTATTCTTGATGCACGATGAAAGCTGTGCTAAATGCTTCTATTAAAAGTAAGGGACTTTCAAAAGGTGCAGAACACTAATGCTGAGATAGATAATAGATTCAAAATCTGCATAAACAATTGCGCATATTCTGCAATATACTTTTCTGGATCCTAGTTAAAAAACCACAATTCTTGAAACCACGGTTTCACAAAGGTTAAGGTGATGAAATGCTGCTAGCAGAAATTTCACCAGCCAATAAAAAGGAAAAAAAGAAACAGACACACATGTTACTATCTGTTTGGCTTCTAGCATCGATGAAGAGTCTTGTTCAAGAGGTGTCAAAGGACACTGCTGTCATTGATCGAAAATTATCAAAAGCGAAAACTCTTGGAATCGGATTAAGATCCATTGGTTTGATGGCGTGATAATTGTAAAAGTTTTTCAAATCTTGCAGAACTCGCAGGGAATACTTAGCATGCCTTTCAATAAGTGTAGCTGGCAGCATCTTTTCAGTGATGCAGATCTCATTTACGACAGAAAAGAGAAGCAAACTCTCTTCTGAAGGGGTCAGAAGCTTTTGTTTGTGTTGACATAATTGGACAAATAAATAATTTTAAGTATTTATTCTACTTAACCTATTTTTCAAATGGTTGAGGCTGGGGGAAAGAGATTGGTGGTGGTGCAA
>JABUQX010017739.1:20000-37379 GCA_015478945.1 Trachelipus rathkii
TTTCATGATGCTAAAAGATTGTTGAAAATCAATGTTGTTCTGATTTACATTTTGTTCCAATAAACTTGAGTTGAAGTCAACCGGTGCGCTAGTGAAAAGTGATGTTACGTAGAATCTCATTATGTTGAAATTGGAGAAAGTTATATTTCTATTTCTTTGAATGAAATGTTCTGAGTTTTTTAGATATGAATTAGATATTTTTCCTAGGAGGGGTTTTAAATTATCAGCTATCAATTTTAATAAATTTTGGGTGATGTAATTGATGTTATAATCGGTCTGATAGGTATATTTTCTTTATGGATCTTTGGTATTGCATAAAATTTAGATAAGCTTGATATTTAGGCCCTAAATTTTTGTACGAGGTCTTTTTGGTTGGAGAAGGTTTCAGATATTGCTTTGTTGAACTGTTGTTGAGAGTTTTTTTTAAAGGGTTTTTGTTTAGTTTCGTATAGGTACTATTGTCATTTAATAGGTTATGAGCTTTCGTGGTGTACTCATCCAAGTTCATGATTACATAGTTACTCCCCTTGTCGGATTTGACTATTATGAGGTTTCTATTATTTTGAAGATTTTTTAAGGCAGCGAAGAATCTATTTGGGAAACCTGAGTGCTTTAAGAAGTCTTTTTGCCATTTCAAAGAACTAAAAAGAGGATATCACAATTTATACTTGTATCTTTGTTGAAATTTTTCCATTTGTTGAAGTTTATGGTTTGGTTTATCCATGGATGCAGAATTGGTAGTGAGAAACTAAGGTCAAAGCCAAGTAATGATTTTTCTGTTTGATTCAAGTTATAGTTTGATAGGTTTTTAATATTTTTCAAATTATTAGAGCAATTCCATGGATTAATATTGAAAAGATAATCCAGTTTTTCTCTATGAGAAGTTTTTCTGTAATTCATTTTTCTGTTTTTTACTTCACAAGCATAGTCCAAAAGTTTAGTAAATTTTCTACTGTTATTGAATTTATGGTAAAAACTTTGTTGCAGTTGTTTAAAATTCAAGAGTTTTGTCTAAATTTTCCTTTTAGTGTATATTGTATTCCTTGAATTTTATTTTAAAGGATTTGTTTGAAAATAATTGGAAATGGTTCAATTTTTTGGATGTATATATTTTTTGGTACAAGGCTTTTTGGAATAATATAGTCACGAAAACGACTTTAGAAGAAACCCAAATTGCACTTAGTTAAATTTGCAGCTGTTAAGGAATCCATATATTTATAAAAAAGCTTCTTTATGTAGTAATTATGATTTAAGAAAAAATTTACATCTTGTTGTCTTTCGGGATTCATATTTTTTAAGGTACTTGTCGAACTACTATTTCTTGTAGTTTATAATTTAAAGATGAATAAATTCCATTGAGGTAAAAGCCAAAAAGAAGCTAAATAGTTGGAGTTTTATTATTCATTGCAAACTTTGATATGACACAAAATATATATTACAAAGTGACTTAATTAATTGAAACATCTTATATTAACACTTTATATAAATATTGCAAAAGATATTACTAAATTAACTGGATCATCTAGCTTTCGTAAACGTTTCGCTTCCCTTTTTCAGGATAAAGTATATCCTTGAATAATTTTCAATTGATTTAGGCTATTTTTTCTCTGACAACTTGGTTGTTTGCAGACCATTGCTACCGACTGCGCTTACATGTATTTAAACTTATTTAAGTAATTCTAGTAGCGATTTTGATTTGTTAAGATATTTGTTATTTATTTCATCTATTGTAGTTTCTCCTTGCTGTATATTGAAATTCTTACTGTTTTTTATTAATAAATGGTTCGGTTAATTTTCTTATTTCAGTGTTTTGAATAGTTTTAATAATATTTAGTGAATTTATATTAATACGATGGTTGAAATCCTGTCTATGTCTAACAAGGGATGAGGATTGTTTATCTTGTGGAAGGTCATTTTTGTGCTGGTAGAATCCTATGAGAAGATATTAGTTTCACCAATGTATTTTCTATCACAATCCTGGTAATTGATTTTATATATTCCGCCGGTTTTGTTTTCGTAGTTTATCCTTGGAATTTACACTTGTTTTAGTATTAGGTTATTAGATTTTACTATTTTATGTTATGAGTTATATAATCTTTAATAACTTTATTTGTAGGTTTGGTATGTTTTTCAACCTTGATAGAGCTTAGGTGATGGTAAATCAATTTTTAAGTATTTAATTTTTGAGCTTTACTAGAGATTTTTATAATTGTGCAATGATATTTTAATTTGTGAACTTTTTTCTAGTATTTAACTTTTGATCTAGCTTTTTTGACTACTAGTTTGCTCTTAATAAGATACTAAACTGCAATTTTTGTTAGACACATCTGATCGAATCGAGTGTTATATCGATGGTTTGTAAGTGGTTTCTATAGATGTGGAAAGAGGAGTTGATTGTTTGTTTAAGTAATCTGAAGATTAAATTTATTATTGCTATTTATGTATTTCTCGTATATTGAATGGTTTCTAATTATTAGTATAGTTGTAAAGAAGTTCAAAATGCATCTGTGCTTCTTTCTGGGGTCTATTGCAAAGATCGTTAACATATTTAGCACTACCTCTCGCTAGGCTGGCACCGAGCTTGAATATGTAATGTTCTTAACAGTCCTGGATGGTTGTTAGATATGATGATATGCTAGAGAGCCCTGCTGTTTGTTTATAATATTGATCTTAGTGAAATTGCGTGATTATTGTTAGTTTTATCACTTTTTTTGTTGGATAGAAATGTTTTTTCTGAATTTACTATTGTTCCAATAAACTTAGGTGGTCAACCGTAGGTATGAATGAGGTTATGTTTGGTTCGAATCTCATTTTGTTGAAATCGGAAAACGTTATTGTTTTAATCCTTTTGAAAACGCAATCACTTTAAAACGAGGCTATTCTCTCTTTTTCTCTATGATGGTTATTCTAATAGTTATATATAGTATATTATATATCTATATATATATAGAATATATATTTATATTATATATATATATTATTATTAAGTTTTTTGATTATAATTATTATATGTATATTATATTTTATTTTATATTTATTTAATTTTAAATATATATAAGTATCATATATTAGTAATTATATATATCTATTTGTATTTTATTAATATAATATATATCCTTGATATTATGTATATATATATCGTATATTATATGTATATATGGTATATATATATTATGTAATGTATTATTATGCTCACTATTCTTATGTATTTTATTTATATTCTATATATTACTTTTCTTCCTTCTAATCACTTACTAGCTATCCGCGGGCTTTAATTCTATTTTGCCATCCTTGAACCCCTAGTCATAATAACCCTAGGAAACCTTTGCTCTTGTTGAGTACAGTGATGAAATTCCACTCCTGTAGCTCTATTTTATCAAATGTTCCAACATTTTACTTTCTATTATATATTTCCATCTAAAGGGTGGAGTTGTACCTATGTAATTTATCCTTGCCTGACGGTATATAGAAACCTGGAAATATGCAAATTGATGTTCTGGGGTTGCTTTAAAATATTTTTTTCCTTTTTACAAACTCTTAATTTATATTTTCATCAAACAGAAAGATTTTTCTCACCCAGCCGCCTTTTTTGAATATTTTTATAATTTACACTGAGCTGTTATTCTATCTTTCATCACAATTGATGAGGTATTCGTTTTGGTCCAATGTTAAGTCATAAGGTTGGGTGGCCGTAATCCGGGACTCTAATATCATATAAGCTGATTTGGTGGGTGGAGGGGCTCCTTATTCTTATAGTATTCTCGCAACGATCTGGAGTCACCTAATTAAGACGTTGTTCTCACAGCTATCGGGATCGTCGCCAATGATATGATGGCTGGGACCATTCTTGACACACTTGACCACTAGTTTTTCAAACAACACGTCTTCTCTCTATGAATACACCACCTTCGTTCCTATTGGTAAAATCTTACCTTATATCTCTTAATTTTAATACTTTCCTCTCCAACCTTCATCCTGCTAAGGCGTTTTTATATGGCACTTTGAATGGGCCGATTGGGGGGTTACTTGTTCACGCTAACATATTAAATGACTGCTTTGCTCTGATTGACGGCTTTCGGCTCTGCTGATACAGTGGGCGAGCTGTAATCGTTGGATGGGGATGACAGGTTTATGTCTCTTTTCGGTATCTTTTCCTCTCTCATAATCCATGGTTCGAATCGTCCTTGTTCTCTGGCATTGTTCTGGCCTGTCTCCGGTGGCCCGTTCCTCCTATCAACTACTTGCTAATTTTCATTAAGGGGCCTAGAAATCGTTGCAGGTCTTACTCGTTCGAACGTTCGACGACAACGCGCGGCTTTTTCTCAAAATCGAAAGTGCGCTTAACCTCCTTGTTCTCCTACAAGCTCCTTGGTTCTCCTACTGACCAATCTTTCTGGCCTTTGCGAAAACTCTCTAACAACTTTGTAATATGCTTTCCTTTTATTCGTTCTTCTGATGGTTATGTGCTAATTCTCCCACTGAAAGGCAATCTCTTGGCTCCTATTTTTCCTTTAACTCACCTGGATGATTTCCTGGTTCCTTCTCCTAATTCTCTCTAGGGGTCCTATGCTTTGCCTGTGATTACATTTGTCGGGTGCATGGGCTCCTGACTATGAACGTTAGGAAGCGGGTGGCCCGGATGGATTCCTCCCCGAGTTTTGTTGAGGCAGTGGTGCTTCCGTGCTGGCCCTTCCTTTCGTTCAACTATATTCTTTATTTCTCAATCTAATTCCTCAATGTTGGAGCACGCCTTGTCGAATCAGTTCCGAAAAGGTAGCCGTCTAATCCTTCTACTATCGCCTATAGCTCTCACTTGTATCTATCTAAGATCTTTGAAACTCTTCTCAAGTCTCATTTTTTAGATAATCTTTCAATTCTCATTCACTTCTTTCCGATCGCCAGTATGGCTTCGGCGCTTAGGTCAACTGGTGAATATTTTCCTATCTTACTGATTTATGGTTTTTCGCCCTTAGGACTTGGGACTTCGTAGTGGCGCTTGCTCTCCAAACAATTTGCCGGGTAAGGCATGTCATGTCTCAGATCCCTCATTTGGGTTTCTCCTTCTCTTGCTTACTTATGTCTAGTTTTCTTCAAATCGCTCAATATCGGCTGTGTTTGACGGGGCATTCTACTTTCTGTCAATTGTGGTGTTCCTAAGGGTTTTGTTTATCCTTATCTTTTCTTCTCTTTCATTATGCTTTACTATGCTCTAATCTATTCCTCGTATGCCGATGCTGACATTATTTTCACTAAATTTCTCTGCTCCTCTTTTCTTTTAGAATGCTTCTCGCCTTATCTTTAGATTCTTTCTAGCAGATCTGGATAGAATTTCGGGTGGGGTGTCTCATCCTTGTGGAAATTTAATTCTTTAAACATCAACTTCTACAAATTCCTCTTAAAACACTCCAACTTTCTTCCTTTTCTTTCGACAGTTTCTCGTATTCTGTTGAAAATATAAACTCCTGGCTTAGACTACACAAAAAATGTCTTGGTAATCACATCAAAGGTTGCTGGGCGGCCTCAAGAAATGGGATTCTTGTTTAGACTGCGAGACTTTTTTTCCTCATCTCGGTTTACTCCAGTATACAGGGACTCATACGCTTGTATGAGTTGCTCTTAATTGTGGGATCTTGGTTTCATCGACTTTTGGAGAGGGTAGGTCAAATGACCAAGATTTATATAATGTTCCCGTATTTTCACTTCGTTGACCTTATATTTTCGAGGCGATGCTGGTGCTCTTTTTTCTATAGGTCGCAGCGGCAGGTGCTCGAGGGAATTTGTAACTCGCGTACACACATTTACGAGCCGGTAGCACAAGGGGTGCTGTGTTTGCGCATGAGTTTTGTGTGGATATTGGTACCCCAGGCCTAGTTCGCTGCGGTGCTTCCTTTTCTCGCCTGCACCATCTGTTCTTGTGGATTCTCGTTCATCTTCGGTATTTCTGCTGAATAATCCCCTCACTATAAGCTTGCGTTATGCTCATTCCTGCGATTTGCGTTAGTGGTGCTTCTGAGACGTGTAATCCGTTTGATGGGCTTGCTCGTGAGTGGTGGTGCAAACTGTAATATATTTTATATATATATATATATATATATTTTATATTATATATATATCTTTTATATTTATATATTTATATATTATATATATATATTATATATTATATATCTATATATATATATAATAATATATATATATATATTCTATATATATATTTATTATATATTAGTTATATATATGTATATAGTCTATATATTATATATATTTATATATTATAAATATATATATATATTAATATTTTTATTTATAGATATATCTTTATATTATTTATATTTTTTATATAATCTATTTTATATTCTATATATATTATATCTATATATTATATTAATATTTTTATATATTTTAAGTGAATGACCACTGGCGCATAGTACCTAGTGAAGTAACAGTCAGTTGGAGGTATTGCGTGCCGTAGATGAGGATTCACTAGTCAACCCTATATCTAGAACCAGCACGATGGTTTACCCCATGGGAGTACATGTTTTATCTGGTTTTACAGGTGGAATAGCGCCCCCCGCAGGGGGGGCCCCCACAAATTTTCCACAAAAGCAAAAGTTCTGTATAATAGTAGTAGTGTGCCCTATTTACCCCAGCATGCACAGTAATAAATGCAAGGGCAGGTCCCAAAGCTGATGTAGAGATGCTTGCATGCTTTCCCGTCTATACAACAGTAGCCTGCCTTATGACCAGGTCAATAGTATAGGGGAGGGGTAGCTGTAGGTGTGTCATTTCAAAGTGCTAATTCCTAATCCTGGAAGGATCAAAATTATACTCAATGAAGGTGTTCCTCGCACAAAGTATTAAGAAAGCTCATACAGCCTCGATGCTGATCTGTTGACCATGATAAGTTAGATATAGAAGGGCCTTTTGCTTCTCGGATTTCTTGCGAAGAAGCTCATAATACTTCGAGTCAAGATTCCGGTTTGTCCCTTAGTCATTTATCATAGATAGACATTCATACATTAATAGCTATATGTCTTCTCATCAATTGTTTTAACTTTTGTGACCCTAATCTTTCGTCCAGTTGGGAGATCTTATGACCTATAGGATCCCACATGCCGCCGAACTGGTCAAGTGGTTTTCGCCAGCGCTCCAACACCCTGTCGTGCTTTTCGTCTCGTGGGGGGCCCTCTTCTGATATCATTCGACACGATGATGATGATGAGTATGAATCTACATTCCCGTTGCTACCTTCTCGTACAGTCTGAGCACATCGGTTTTAGCCACAACAGGTGACCACTCCGAGTTCAGCAATACCATGCAACCACATCCGAGTTTCAGGCACTCACAGGTGCAAAGGCTATCGCCTAGGTACAACACAGCGTACGAGGACAGCAACTTAAGAGATGTATCCTATATCCCTGAATTTCGTTACTCCTTTGGGTCAGTCTTCTCCAAGACGAGTTATCATATCCATAACAACACCATAGAGTTACATCCGATGTCTTCTGTTGCCAAGATCCTAATGGAGTTTAATCCTATTTAACACATTCTTTGAGAAAGAATATTTCTTAGCTCTCCGCAGCTTTCTTCTCCTTTCTCTCAACCCTAATTTGTTGGTCACAGCTCTATGATGCTTCCTCTTCTTTCTTAGTGGCGTTTTTACTCATAGTAGATGGGTCCTCTCTTCCCGGACCAACACCCGGTTGTTAGAAACTATTAGATCTATGAGAATATCTAAATACATCTTTCTTCTTCTCGAAGAACATTTGTTAGGTATTGCTAGACGAATAGATCTTTCTGTTCATTCCATTTAGAGGTCCTCGGCAATTTCAATGAGACTTCGAAGGTCAATGCGAGACGAGTGTCACCTCCTCCTCCAGTGAATCCTGATTCACCATCTTTTTCAATTCAATAGATAGTGATGTAGGGCAAGACTCCAAATCCTAATGTTCGTTCTAGATCTGTTTCAGATATATTTAGACAATTCTTGGATGTTTTCCAGAGTAGATCCTGCTGCTTCCTATTAGTCAGAGTGTTCTCTACATTACCTCTTAGTCAGAGATGTTCCTCTATTTAGCTTTTTAAGTAAAGATGTTTCTCATACATTACATTAAGAGATATTCCTCCTGAATTGACACCTAAGCTCCACTTAATTCTTCCGAACTTTCACCAATAGAGTCTCTTGATTATCTAACTCCTTACCTATTCCAAAGGAATTAGTCTGTATGTAACATCTTACCACCTTTCATTCTCTTCCTATATACGGATGTACAAACTCTTTTTCTATCTTTTACATCAACCTTCTACTACTCCTAATTGTCAATCCTCCACCATGTGATAGGATTTTTGCGCCTGACGCTTTCTAAACATAGACATAAACATTCAATCTATACAATCTAATCCTATAATTATTAGCCCAAGAATACACATTATATAATTCGTGTTCCTCATATTTATTCAGCGTGAATCTTGAGTAGTATTGATCTGTAAATTGTGTATATATTGTTCATTTAAGAGATCTCTACATCGTGTGTTCTACGCGCGATTTGAATTTATAGTAGTAAAGTATCTGAAAGAAGGTGTCATCTTGGGAATGCCCTTCTTAACGAAGTCACATAAGTGATCTCACGTGTTATATCCTTACTTTGTATCTAAGTTACTAAGTATATTTTTTAAGTTGTTATATTTATACTTTTATATGTTTAATACGTATCTCTTATTGTTTGTTATTCTTATATTTTAATGTTTAGGTCTATACTCATTTTTACATAATGAAAGACATTAATAATAATGCAAAGAAAAGAAACGCAATAAAAATTTGAAACAATTAAGTTTATCCATTGTTCAGCATGCAGAAACTATTAATACTTCCATACATAGATGGCCATTTTTAATTTTAGTAATTGGTGTCTATTGTTTAAGTCTAAAAAATTTACTTTCTTGTTTTAATTCAATTTTTTGTTTGTTTTTCTTTAATTACTGGTTTTCTTATAACCTATTCGTATTAATTATACTTTTGTAACTGAGAATATTCTTTTTTCATCTCATGAATTAAAATGCTTTCACCCCATTCTGAATCTAAGAAGACATACTTTGGCCGACCTTTATTCTATTCCTTGCTTATTACTTAATTGATGTCTCTATCATTCTCCTTTTGATTTTGTTTCAGTAATTCTTTCTTGTTCTGTTTCTCTTTAATCGTTTTTGCACTATGTTACTATTATTTATGTCACTCTCATATTGAAAATATTTCTGTTGCTCAGTTTATACGATTTTCTTATGTCATTTATTTGTCTTTGGTTCTGATGTTTAATGAAATTAATCTTATTTTGTTATGTAATTAATAATTCCTGTATGTATGTTTTAAATTGGCTTACAGCGTTTGATAGTTTTCAAAATTTGAATCAAGGACGTCATCCTTGAATCTTATTACATGTTTCTTCAATAATTTTTATGTTTCTAAGTCCTAAGTGATATGTTCATATTAGTTGGATGTACTGTTGCTAGTGTGTGAACGCAGTCTAGTGAATTGGATGGATATATGGTATGTGTTTGAAAGATATATATAGTCGGGTACATCTTCACGTTGTGTGTATATGAATCCTAGAACCTACGCGTGGGTGTATATATAGTAATTACGACTAGATCTAATCACGTCTTTAGACCTTGTTGACCACATTATGCTTCTCCTCTCATAGTAGTGCCATTTACCTAACTCATAGATCTTGATTCTGGTTTTGATTTCGTTTAGATATGGAATCTCTGAAGAATGATATAGTAAATGTGTTATCGATGGATTCGGGGAGAACAAATTTAAAGTGCTTGAATTAAATTTAACTTTTCCCTAGTAGGGGGCTCTATAATACTATCGTGTCTTAAACATGTCAGTGAATAGTCATAAACAGCGAAGCATAGAAAATTGCTTTAAAAATTTTGCAGATCTCAGACATGAAACGAATTAGAGTTTGATCTCGAAGTTGAAATGATGTCCAATTCTTGTTCTAAAGTTTCTATACCTTTTATTTTTCGTTTATACTAAATGCTAGATTGAAAACATATCTTTCACACTTTGTTGCCAAGTGCTTAAAAACAACAACTTCAATTTTCTGGTGAAAACTTTCTGTGGATCTCTTACTATTGTTGTTGCAACGCAACTGTCATAAAGATATTTGCTATCTATTTAAATGAATGGAAGAATCTAACCATCATTTATATCTATATATATATATTATATATATATTATTATTTATATATTTATATATATTATATATATATATATATATTATATGAATATATATATATTATTTATATTATTATATATTATTATATATATATCTATCTATATTATATATATTAATATATAATTATATTATATATATATTATATATATATATACTATATATTATATATATATTTTATATATATATATATATTATATATATATATTATAATTCTATATATTATATAGTATTAATATATATATAATAATTTATTATATTATATTTATATATGATATTATATATATTATATATATTATATATATATTTTATATTAATATTATATGATATATATATATTATTTTCTAGTATATATTAGTATATATATATTATATATTATTATTATTTAATATAATATATTATTTATGTTCTAGAGCAGCGCGTTATAGATTGTTGCAGCTTAAGGGACCTTTGTATTTTGGCCGATATGTTGGTGTGAATTTTCACTGAATCTTTTTGTGGTCTTAGGTTTAGGAGTAAAGATTCAGATTCATTAGTTTTTTTATTGGATTATCATTTTCTTCCTTATGTAATATAAAGTGATGGCAATATTTTAGAGTTGTAATATTAATGTTGGTAAGATTATGTGGCTAAAGGTTGTTATTTCACCTTATATTCTTTCGCATAAAAATGTTATAAAAGGGACACCAGTAATGCTATCTACAAGCTCAATTTAAGTAGTACTGCAATAGTCTTCGTTTATAATTATATTTTTATATTATATATATATATTATATATATATTTATATATATCTATAATTATATATTATTTTATTATATATATATATTATATATTATATTTTTATATATAATAGTATTTATATTTCTTATTTTATTATTTATATATTATATATATATAAGTATATTTATTCATTATTAACCATAGTATAACATATATTATAATATTTTATATATATATATAATATAGATATTATATTATTTATTATATATTCAGGAATAAATAAATTTTATAAATTATATATTATACTATATTATATATATTATAATCTATATATATATATATATATATAATATTATATATATATATATTATTATTCTATATTATTTATATTATATTTTATTTATATATATTTATTATATTATAGTATATATATATATTTATATATATATGTATTTTTTTATATCTATTATACTATATTATTTTTATATTATTATATAAGTATATGTGCTTATATATATATATATATATATAAGTATAATATTATATAATATATATATATTATATATATATAGATATATATATTATATAATTATATATAGTATATTATAATATCTATATATATTTATACATTATTATATAGTATTATATTATTTTATATATTATATTATATATATATATATTATATAGTATATTTATATTATATTATTAATATATAATATATTATATATATATATATATTATATATTATATATATATATTATATATATTTATATATATATTATTATTATATATATATATTTATTAATATATATATAATATATTAATTAATATTATATATATTATTATATAATATATTATATATATTATAATATATATATATATTCTTATCTAATTATTATATATTATATTATTAATATATATCTATTATATATATTTATATAACATATATACTAAAATATATATATATAGTGTATATACTCTATATATATTATATTATATATATATATATATTATATATATATTATATATATATATATTTATATATTATATTATTTATATCATATATATTTTATATATAATTATATTAAATATTTTATATTATATATATATTATATTATATTTATATTATATTAATATATTATATATAATATTATATTATATTATTCTAAAAAAATTAATTATATTTATTAGTATTACAAATGTGATTATATATATATTTTATTATATATATTAATTTAAATTATAGTCACGAGTTGCCATATATATAAGCTCACTTTTTATATATTTACTATATTATATTATATATATAATATATATATATATGATTATATATTATAATTATTCTATATATATATATAATATAATATATATATATACTATAGTATATATTATATATATATATTTATTATTATATATATATATATAGTATATTATATATATATATTATATATAATATAATATATTATATATATATTATTATAATATCATAAATATATTATATATATATATATTATATATATCTATATATATATATATTTATTCATATATTTTATATTCTATATATATATATATATATATATATATATTTTATATATATATATTATTTATTTTTTATATATATTATATATATATTATTATATATATTATATATATAATATATATATATATATATATTATATATATAAATATATTATATGTATATATATATATATTTAAATTATATAATTATATATCTATATATTATTATTTATTTTATCTAATAATTTTATTTATTATATATAATCTAATAATTATATCATATATATTATATATTATTTATATATATATATATATAAATATTATCAATATATTATATATATTAATTATATATTTATAATATATATATATATATATTATATATATATATATATATATATATATATTATTATATTCTATATATATATATTATATCTAATATTATATCTATATTTAATAAATTTAGTTAATGTAGTTGCCAAAGAGGTTTTTTCTTGGAAACCTGGGGGTTGCTAAATGCAAGGTAGGAGCGAATTTTCGGTATTTGAAATTCATTCGGTGTAGGTTTCTGTTGTACATAGGTTTCGTGCATTAAAACATTTTCACTTGTTAATGCCCTTCTTGCTCGAGTTAAAGTTATGTTTCATATATTCTAATATAGAAGATGTTCTATCGTGTTTTAATCATATTCTAGAAGCTTGTAAACGGGTCAACTCTTTGTTTTAGCTAGGGAAACAAACTTTCTCAAGATAGCTAAAAATACTAGTGTATCTCTATTTAACTAACTATTCTAGTTTATATTTGGAAGACCTAGGCTTTCAAGAGTATAGATCTCTTACATTCTAACTTGCTGTGCAATAATATATAAACCATTTATTCTTTCATCAAATTCTTCTTAGAATTTCTTTCAAGTTCTTAATCTGAACTTTATATTATGATGAGCGTATTATGCTGGTCTTTTATATTCTGATGAGCGTAATATATAATAAATGCCAATAAATGATATAAATTAAAGATTTATATTAAATATATATATTATATATATATTATTATTATATATATTATTATCTATAATTATTATATATATATATATATATATATATATATTATATTAATAATCTTTAGATTATATTATTGAATAGGATCATATATTATATAATATCTATATTATATATTTATATTATATTATTTATATATATATATATATATATATATATAGTATATTATATCTATATATATATATATTATATATATATATATATCTATATAATATATTCTTATAAAATATATATATTATATACTTAGATTATATCTTTTTATTGAATAGAGCAATATATTATTATAATATGTATTATATATATTATTATAATATATATATTATCTATTTATTTAGTTATATATTTATATATATTACTTATATATATATATATAAAGGGTGTGTCGGGCGGAGGACAAACTCCAGTGTGGATTGTGGATTGTAACGGATAAATAATGTAAAAACGTCATTTTGGAAAATGAGAAAAATCTTGCTTTTGAAACATTTTTACATACAATTTCATCATTATCATTATTATTGGGGGTTAATTTTTAATAATTTTCTGAACTCCAGTTATTTTAAATTTTTTCCTTTGTCTAAACAGCTTTTAAATGTGTTGAAAACAAATGAATCTGATCAGAAGTTATAGATTTAATCTCTCTGCCTATGTGTTCATGTATTATGACAGTGATAGTGTATAGGAACACAAGTGAAGTTGCCAGCATATTGTGTGAGGTCAATTGGCTGCCCGCCGATATATATATATATCATTTCTAGCGACTTTTCTATCCTCGCTCCTAACGTAAACTATTGTTAGCATTTTTTCTTAGTAATGCTGTCATCCATTGGTAAATTTTTTAGGATTTTAGCAACTTTTTTAGCCTTTTTGATATATTTTTGGTAGCTATTTAGCGACTTTCTAGTCTCAGCTATTCTTGACCTTTTACGCATTTTTTCCTATAATTTCATTGGTTCTTGCTACATCTGGCATCTAGGTGGTGGTTATATTAAAGTGTAGTTGTTTTTTATGTATTGTTCCAAGTTTTAGACTTTTGATATATTTTTAGCATTTGTGGTATATTTTTAGCACTTTCTATCACCCAGGTAGTTTCTGGCTACATTTTATATCCCACGTACTTTCCTGAGTAACTTTTTATAGCCTGTTAGGGTTCTGGCTATTTTAATCTCACGTACTTTCTGAGTTTATTTTTGTTACTTTCCTACTTGAGTGTTTTTACTATGACATACCTTTATTAGCCAATCGTTCATTTGCAGAGTTTCGTCGTTCTTTACCGCAAGTTCGTCGTTTTGTTTTAGCTCTGGGCCCACCAGCGTCTTTCGTTTTGGTCTTCAAGTTCTAGAATATCATTTGTATGATATTTCACAGTATAAAAGCCGAAAAGTATTATTATTATTATTAGTTATATATTTAATTATATATATATTATTATTATATATTATATATATATATATATATATATATTAATATATATAATATATATTATATATATATACTATATTATATATATATACTTTCAGCAATGTTTTTCCCAGATCCATATGATGGAGTAATGTGTCCTAAACATGACATTTCCTTGTTTCTTTGACCGTTTCGTGCTTCTTCCTGGCACATATAGCACTATCAAAATTACAATAAAATAAAATACAATAATAACAAAATTCAAAAATTAAAAAGAATTAAAAATAAAATTATAACTAGTTTTACTACCTTGAGAAGTCGAAGCCAAGAAGTGCAAAATATATTAACTATGATCGTTAATTTCTACTAAATTTATTAAGATTATTTGGTTGAAAACAACAAAAAAAACATGAAGAATTATATTTTGTAACAGATTGTCTGTTTAAGGAATCTTTATTACAAAATAAATAAATTAAATATGAAGTTTTAATGAGGATTGGTCGGGTTAAGTCCGGCTTTAGCTCTGCTTAGCAGCTTTACATGATTTTTCTATCATTTACATCAGAGACCGAGGCGAGAATCGAAAAGCTGGTAGAGGCGTACGATGGTTCTTTTTTCCATAAGCATGTAACGAATAGATGAGATCAGTGTGTTGAGAGCGGCACTCAGTACGATAAGCGACTCCTGTGTTTTTGCAATTCTAATCTGAAGTTGCAGGTCAGTTTGGCCTACTGATGCATTACAGATGCCTTTGTAAATATACACAGAGAGGTAAACCAAGAGGCATCCGGTCTTGCTCTCAAAAGTTCCCAGTTTAAATTAACTTCAGTTGGAACAAACATAAATGAGGGCAATGGAAGTGTTTTTCTAAACCGAATTGAGAGTCTTTATCAGGAATCTGCTCCGTAGTATAGGGAATCTTTTAATAGATTTTCTGTTTAGGAACGTCAGAGACGGATGCTAGTTCTAAAGTGATTTTCTAAAAAATAAAAATTCTTATAAATAATACATTGGAAACATTGACATTACTAACTTACGTAAGTTTGTATCTATCGTGAAGGATCCCAAGATGAGCAAATCTAATGCTCGAAATTCTGCTGAAGAGACATGATAGTTAATTAATTCGGCATAAAACAAAAATGAGTGCTCATTAAGGTTGAGGTAGGCTTTACGATAAATATTGGTAAAATGATCCATTTCGTCTAGTAAATACCAACATCCAAAAAAGGAAGGAGTCATCATGCTCCGCCCTCCATAGGTAATGTATAACACTAAAGATTTTTTCCCCTGTTTTAAATTACAATGACCTTAAGATATAAAAAGGATACATCGATTGTTGTAAGTCGCCCAGATAAGGGGAGAGGGGTGGTGTTGTTGATAAGAAGACTATTCTCTAAAATGCACGAAATCCTACTTGACGGTGAAAATTAAACGCTACAGGTAAACTTTACCATCTACTACGATAGAGGACAAAATTAATTAATCTTTTATTAGATCTGGGGAAATACTGATTTTAGTTTAGTAACTATATATTTCGGCAGTCAACCAGGCTATTTAATGGGTTCCTAAACCCATAAAACTAATGTTCCTTACCGCCTATCCTCTTTGTCTTTAGATCCCCGTTACAATCTTGCAAAATTTCTGGTCCCTTATTGAACCTTATAATCGAATCAAGTATACTGATGAAGGATTCTTTTGAATTTGTAGTTTCTTTCTTTCCCTTTTCAGTAGTCCTATATAGGTTAGTTTGACATTCAGTCCCTCATTACACATGATTATTAAGGAACTGTAATGTGTAATAGATTTCTTTTTCAAGTTGTGAGAGGATAAAGGGCCTTACGAAGATACCGTTACATAGATTAATTGATATTGTATCAGATCATATATCTTAATTTAAATGATGTTCTCTAACGGATTGATGGTGTCGCATGGGCTCCCCTCTGGCCCTTCCTGTTACTCTTTTTTTGAGTTTATCGAAAGAACTTGATATTTCCTTGGCTTCAAACCATTAATATACAGACGATATGTTGATGACTGTTTCTTGATTTCAATACTAAAGAACAGGCCACATTATTCTTGGGTTTTCTTAATGAACAACATAGGTGTATCAATTTACCATGGAGGGCGAGCGGGATGATTTCTTGCCTTTTTTTTGATTTGGGTGTTACTAGACGGAATGGATCCTTTTTTACCAATATTCTATCGTAAGATCTACCTCAACCTTCATGATACACTCTTTTTTTTGGTTTTATGTCCGATAGTTTTAAGCTATCAGGTGTCGAAGCAGATGATTTATGATAGGCATTTAGGATTGCTCATGCTTGGGATCTTTCACGATGAGAACATAATTACGTAAGTTGTTTATTTCATTGTTTTTCCAATGGATTTTATTTTGATAAGATTCTTTTTAATTTTTTAGAAATCACTTAAAATTTGCATGTAGTAATAACGC
>JABUQX010017740.1:0-12303 GCA_015478945.1 Trachelipus rathkii
CAGCACAAGTAGCAGCACTTGCCGCGAGAGCGGAACCGGCCGAAACTCTATTTCCAAACAGCCATTGTAATTGGAGTTCGGTAGAGGGAGAGACGACGCAGCACCGCACAGGCAACAAATATCACTACTAAAGCCCGCACGCAGCAGCAGCAGCATTAGCAGACGAACTACTACATTTCCAAACAAACCATTGTTATTGGAGTTCGGTAGAGGTAGCAGACCGACTGCGCTTTCTACTTACTGCCGATGCTGCCTGCCGGCGACTGGCACCATCAGAACTTGCATTTAACGAGATTATAAAGCTTTCTTTGCCCCTCGACCCCCGAGAAGGACTTCCTCATGTTGATGTTATTCCTCCCGTGTTGTAGGACGAAAAGAACCGGGAGAGGGAGACTTATCGGATCCTCTAAATTCTTTTCGAACGAATGCGTAAGCAGGCATAGACAGATGAGCTACAAAATCAGAGCTATCTATACCTCATCGCAGGGCGCCTTCGCTTCCCGACAAAATTGTCGGTACACGCAGGGTTGCTCGCCACACCCTTTGTTTCGCAGAAAGACCTCTGGTGTGCCCCAAGAGCAACAGCCGAAACTCTATTTCCAAACCTCCAGAGTTATTGGGGTTCGGTAGAGGGAGAGACGACTGCTGCTACTGCTACTACGGTTGGAGACACCAGTGGCCGGTCCGCATAGTACTACAGAGGAATAAAGGACGATGCCATCGAGACTAGCTGCATGCTGACAGACAAAAATCAACACTATAACAGAAACAGAGAAACTCTAAGAAGGTAGGGAGCGAAACGTGCAATTCCCACCAGCCATTACCACGCCTGCTGCCTGCTGCTGTCGCCGCCGCCCACTCCAACAGCTGTTCCGGTCTGCCTAGCCTGCTGCCTGTCTGACTGGCTGCCTCCCGAAACGCGCAGAAACAGAACAGAGAACAAGGAAGCGAGGGAAGCGCAAACGTAAGCAATCCAGCGCAGCCATTACCACGCGCTGGCTGGCTGCTGTTCCGCCGCACTTACTCCACCGTTGTTTTAGTCTGCCTGCTGCCTGCCGCTCCGGGAACAAGGTCGCGCCAAACGGTTCTCGCACAAAGTTTTTCCACCATGACTATCGACGATCGACTTCCGGAACGAGGAGCCGACGTATCAAAACAGCAAACAGATACACAGAAAGCAGAGAACTAAGAAGGTAGGGAGCGGAAACGTAGCAATCCAGCCAGCATTACACCGCTGCGCTGCTGCCTGTCGCCGCACCTACTCCAACTGTTGTTCCCGCGTCTGTCATGCCTGTCTGCCTGCCTTGCCATCCGGGCTCGAAACGAACAGATAACGCATGAGAACAAGGAAGGAGGAGCTCGAAACTGTTAAGCAATCTTCATGCTCAGTCTCATTATCCATACGCTTCGTCGCTGAACTTATGCTGTGATCGTGCCCTCGCCTACCACTCTCACAACTTGTTCTTGTTTCTTTAAAGTCTGCTCTGCCAATGTCACGCTTCGGATGACAAACAAGGCTGCGCAAAACGGTTTCGTGAAAACTCTATTTTCAAATAATACCATAACTATATTGACGCTGAGACTTCGGAACATAGAGAAGTCGACAGACAAACTAGAAACAAGAAAACGAACAGAGAACTTATAGAAGGAGGGAGCGTAAACGGTTAAAGCAATTAGTCTACAGTCCACATTACTAAACCGTCTTGCGCTTGTAACTGTGCTGTCCGCTGTACATCATCCATATTACAAATATCTATAACTGTTGTGTACCTGCGTCTGCCTTAGCCTTGACCCTGTCCTAGTCTGAATCCTATGCCTGCGCATCATGTCGAAACGGAACAGAAAACAGAACTAGTAAGTAAATACTCAAGGAAGGAGGTATGAGTCGAACGTAGCAATCTATTTTACCAGTTTCTCAAGTACCATTACACCACTATTTCGTACTTTTGCGTACTCAGTAGTAAGTGTCGCCCGTATTTGCCCTCACTAAATACATCATACCGTTTGTTTTAGTCTGCTGCCCTGCCGCTTCCGAGAAGAAGCGTCCACGCAAAGCGGTTCGAAAAAGTTTTTCCACCGACTATGACGAGACTCGAACGAGGAGCCGACAGACAAAACAGAAACAGAAACAGAACAGAGAAACTAAGAAGGAAGGGAGGCGAAAACGTAGCATCCAGCGCAGCCATTTACCACCGCTGCCGCTGCCTGCTGTCGCGCCACCACTCAACTGTTTGTTCCGGTCTGGCTGCCTGTCCTGTCCTGCCCTGCCTGCCACCCGAACGAACAGAAACAGAACAGAGAAACAAAAGAAGGAGGGACGCGAAACGTAGCATACAGCCAGCCATTACACCGCTGGCGCTTGCTGCTGTCGCGCCACCATCCAACTGTTGTTTTTTAGTCTGCATGCCCTGCCGCTCGAGAACAAGGCGCGCTAAAACGTTTCGGAACTTTTCCACACTATATGACCGAGACTCGGAAACGAGGAGCCGACAGACAAAACAAAACAGAAACGAACAGAGAATCTAAGAGGAGGGAGCGAAACGTAGCAATCCAGGCAGCCATTACCACCGCTGCGCTGCTGCTGTCGCCGCACACTCCAACTGTTGTTCCAGTCTGCCTGCCTGCCAGCGGCTGCCTGCCTGCCACCCGAACGCAACAGAAAAAAAACAGAGAAACAGGAAGGGGGGGGGGGGAACGAACACCCCAGCCACCCAGTACCACCGCGGCGCTGCTGCTGTCGCCGCCGCATCCAACTGTTCCAGTCTGCTGCCTGCCCGCTCCGAAACAAGGCGCGAATGGCAAAACCTTTACACTCTGAGCAAAACCAGCACAAGTAGCGACACTTGCTGCGATAGCGGAACCGGCCGAAACTCTATTTCCAAACAGCCAGAGTTACTGGAGTTCGGTAGAGGGAGAGACGACGGCACCGCCTTGGCAACAACATCAACAACAAATGTCCCTACTAAAGCCTGAATGCAGCAGCAGCAGCAGCAGCAACAGTACTAGCATACGAACTACTACATTTCCAAACAAACCATTGTTATTGGAGTTCGGTAGAGGTAGGAGAGCGATCGCTAGTCAGCTACTGCTGCTGCAGTAGCAGCATCAGGCGACTGGCTTTGATTTTCTGCACATACCAGCTACGGACGGCAGCCTATCAACGGCAAGTCTCAACTCTATTTCCAAACCACCAGAGTTATTGGGGGTTCGGTAGAGGGAGTTTTCGACTTTTTTCTGCCGCCGCAGCATAGGTACTACAGAGGAATAAAGGATAATGCCTTCGTAGGGATAAGGGGGTGGTGATAGTGCTGCTGTCGACGACACTCTTTTTCCAAACCACCATAGTTATTGGTAGAGGGAGTGCCGGCAAAACAGCACCATCACCTGCTGTCAACTTTCCTTATCCGCGAATGGCAAAACCTTTACACCCTGATGGGATGCCGCTGCAGCAGAGTTAGCGAGCGTGATGACAGTAGCTGCCGCATTAGTAGCAGCAGTAGCAGCCGAAACTCTATTTCCAAACCACCAGTTCGGTAGAGGGAGAAACGACTGTTACTGCTGATTTTGCTACTAGTACTAATGCGACAGTTTTTGACATCAGCTGCTAACCCTGCCGAAGACGACCCCCTCACACATAAAGAGCGCTAATGATCCTTCCGCAGGTTCACCTACGGAAACCTTGTTACGACTTTTACTTCCTCTAAATAATCAAGTTCGGACATCTTTCCGTCAGCCTAGGGTGCCGCCGATCGCCCCCGCCGAAGCGGAGTTTGGTGTACGAAACGACGGCTACCGGAGGCGCCAGTCCGATGCCCTCACTGAATCATTCAATCGGTAGTAGCGACGGGCGGTGTGTACAAAGGGCAGGGACGTAATCAGCGCAAGCTGATGACTTGCGCTTACTGGGAATTCCTCGTTCATGGGAAACACTTACAATCCCCAATCCCAATCGAGTAGGGGTTTCAACGGGTTACCCGCTCCTTTCGGAGGGGGAAAGCACGTTGATCCCTACATTGTAGCGCGCGTGCTGCCCAGGACATCTAAGGGCATCACAGACCTGTTATTGCTCTTTCTCTTGCGGCTAGACGCCGCCGATCCCTCTAAGAAGATATTACGACGGACGCCCCTCGCTGAGGCCCGACGAACGAGGCAGGACGGGGACCTAGGAAACCGCCGCAACTTCGACCCCGAAAAGCGAGAATGTACCGCGCGCACTACTACTCCCACACCGAAAAGGCAGTAGGCAAAGACTGAGAGCGGACGGAAGGTAAGCTACGATACGCGCGGCAACCCCACGAGGGAGGCTGTTCGCGCGGCACGTAACTCCCATCCTTATCATCATCAGCTTCGCACTTACCCATGGCGGAAAGCAGCAGCGGCAGCGGCCTTAGACACCGCCCCTCGGGAGCTACGACGGCCCTGGGTGACCCCCGCCCGCAAAACCCCGCGGTCGGAAACCCCATCTCGGGAGTCGATCCGCCGACTAGTTAGCAGGGTAGAGTCTCGTTCGTTATCGGAATCAACCAGACAAATCGCTTCACCAACTAAGAACGGCCATGCACCACCAACCACCGAATCAAGAAAGAGCTCTCAATCTGTCAATCCTTCCAGTGTCCGGGCCTGGTGAGTTTCCCCGTGTTGAGTCAAATTAAGCCGCAGGCTCCACTCCTGGTGGTGCCCTTCCGTCAATTCCTTTAAGTTTCAGCTTTGCAACCATACTACCCCCGGAACCCAAAAACTTTGGTTTCCCTGGGGCTTCCCGTCGAGTCGTGGGAATGACGCCGACGGATCGCTAGTTGGCATAGTTTATAGTTAGAACTAGGGCGGTATCTGATCGCCTTCGATCCTCTAACTTTCGTTCTTGATTAATGAAAACATTCTTGGCAAATGCTTTCGCAGTAGGTAGTCTTGCGAGGGTCCAAGAATTTCACCTCTCGCCCCGCAATACTAATGCCCCCGTCTGTCCCCTTTAATCATTACCTCGGTTCCGAAAAACCGGGCTGAAAAAGGCGGGACCGAGGTCCTGTTCCATCATTCCATGCGCTACCATTCGGACGTAAATATTTTAGCCCGCTCTGAGCACTCTAATTTTTTCAAAGTGAACTTGTCGGCCACGCGGGACACTCGGTGAAGAGCACCCCGCGAGAAACCGACGACTGTTCTAAACACGGAGCCGGCAGGGATCCACCGGGTACGCTGACCCGCCACGAAAGAGCAAATGCGACATACATCCGAAGGGCCTTAAACCTTCCCGTTTTTCATCGTTCCCTACGACGCGGGAAACCGAGAGGAAATACGCGTTGTAACGGAATTGAGGCGCAGGGGCAAAACCGAAAAATAGAGGACAGCAACAGCAGCATTTACCCGAACAGCCGGGGCGAAACCGCCGCAGAGGCGCCTCCGAAGAAACGACGAAGAGCGCGTAGTGCCCTGTAATCGCCACAAGCACGGTGCGGTGAGGCCGGTAGAGAAACCTACGTTAATTTGCAAACCCCTTTCATCGAGTGGCACCCGTATCATTGACGTGCGCTTGCAGCGGGACAAATACACGAGTTTGTATCGCGGGATCTGCGAACCGATCCCCTTTTAGAGCCGGGAGAACAACTCTACAAACAGCAGCGCGAGTCGCGTCCACCCGAACCATCACCCGCCGCTGTCATCGCTACTTTTGCGTTTGGTGTCGCACCCGAGCAGCTCGAACACACTCCGCCCGAGAAGCCGACCCGTCTACTAAAAGAAGACGGCGTAAGCGAATCGGTTTGGTTGTACGGAAGCGCTCAAGAAGAACTCGGGAGGACGAGCGAGACAACGGACGAATGAGAGGGTTTACGGGGGAGAGGCGAACGCCTGTTCCGTTGCAGCGGATGCAAACCCGAAACTCTATCCAGGGAAGGATAAGAGAAACACCGCTCTCGAAATAATGCCACGCTACGAGCTAACAGCGCCAACGGGATTCGCTCAGGGGAAAGCCGAAGGATATCTCTACGTGCTCGACCCTCGCTAAACCCGGCTTGCTCAACAGCGACACAGAAAACACCAACGCGTCGACGCCGCCTGCGAGAGACGCGTACGACGACCCCTGAAGCCGGGAAAGAGGTTGTTGGACTGCGCCTCTAAAAACTCGGCACCCTTGCCACAAACCGAAGAAGCGTACACCAAACGGCCCTTTGCCGAGGGACACGGGAAGAACCACTTCGGGACGCAGCTCCCCGTAGACGAGTAGCGCGCCTTGGGTGGGCTTCCGGTCCGCATCAGAAATCCAACTACGAGCTTTTTAACCGCAACAACTTTAATATACGCTATTGGAGCTGGAATTACCGCGGCTGCTGGCACCAGACTTGCCCTCCAATGGATCCTCGTCCATTTCTTTACATCGAACTCATTCCGATTGCGAGGCCTCGGAAGAGTCCCGCATCGTTATTTCGCGTCACTACCTCCCCTTGCCGGGATTGGGTAATTTGCGTGCCTGCTGCCTTCCTTAGATGTGGTAGCCGTTTCTCAGGCTCCCTCTCCGGAATCGAACCCTGATTCCCCGTTACCCGTTACAGCCATTGTAGGCGAATAACCTACAATCGAAAGCTGATAAGGCAGACACTCGTGGGATCCGGCGCCGGCACAAAGGCCTCAGCGCTCGGCTGTAGAAATATCCGGAGTCACCACATAACCGAAGAGGAATGGACGAGGAGGACGAATGCTGTGCTGCTGCTGCTGAGGCTGCCCCACAGTTAGAAACTGAGAAAGGCAGTCAGCGAACAGCAGCAGCAGATTGCCGCAACCCGACTGTCCACCCGGTTTTTGGTTCTAACAAATGCGCCCTTCCCCCGACCGAGCGCGAGGCAAGGTCGGGGTCGGAGACTAGTTGCACGTATTAGCTCTAGAATTACCACAGTTATCCGAGTAAGGATTTCACAAAATCCCGTAAATCGTGACTGATTTAATGAGCCATTCGCGGTTTCGCCTAAGGTCGGCAGGTACTCAGACATGCATGGCTTAATCTTTGTGACAAGCATATGACTACTGGCAGGATCAACCAGGTAGGTCCCCCTCCGTCTGGGCACCCCCGAAGCATCATTCTTCGAGTATTTATTTTTGTCATCCTTTTTGAGGCCTCGCACAAGCAAGCGCATCGCTGCTGCTAATAATAATAATATTAAAGCTGCTCGCGCGATTAATAATACCAACTCCCGCTACCGCTCGGATTTTGCCAACTTTATTTGCGGTAAGCGAAACAAAGGAAGCAAAACACGAACACGGCAGCTTCAGCTCGAAACTTGGGATAATCAGAGCCGAAAGCCATCCCAGTTTCAGTTACAGGGTAGTGCAGCAACCGCCTCTTTCAGACAATGGGAACCCTTTAGACATGATTGTATGAGTCTCCAGGGTTTGCGGACTCGCGAATACTCATGACCTCCTGAGTATAGCAGTAGGCCCGAAGAACGTCTATACACGTACCCATTTTCTATTGAGGCTATCTGCTCTCATGTTCACTTTTCTACTCAGAGACATGATCACAAGCTAACTATAATCATATGTAGTGACTAGTCTCTTAATCATTAGCGTGATGCAGTTATCCGCTCTGTGATGATCTCTCTCGGATCACACGAGTCCTCTCTATATTACGTGATGTTCATAGTGGCCCGATGTACGTGCCATAGTTTTTGATACATACGATTTTCTTCTAACTATCACGGATAGACTTTACTATCGAGACCACTCTAAGACGATTGGTCGGATATCCTATCGCTCGGGCAACTGAGTGAAATCAGCATTGTGTGTTCACCATATGCATATCATCGAGATCATCTAGTGCACTACTGTATAACTCCACGGATGTCAAGTATCGATCCGTAACATCAGTGAACAACATACCCTACCATGTCAAGACGTGCATTTTAGTGGCTGCTTACGAATGGTCAGACAATCTTTGGTTGACGTTGCCTCTTGTAACTCGAACTCCGCCACCACACCACTATTTCGCCACCCACAGAGTACATATGGTGGTTGATGGGGTGAGCAACATCGTCAACTATTCCTGTGACCATATAGTATGACTACTAAGTCATATCTCACCCGAAGGTACTGTGACGCTTGCTCACACGAACGCATAAGCGGGTACTCACTGCCTATCACGTTTACAACCATCGCGGTCTGCAAATCTCTCTACCGCATCCTGCTTCAAAACTCTATTTTGGATTCCCACACAAAATCAATTATCACCCCACTCCTTCTTCATCCTCCATTCATTTCTACACCATCCCCTGCACCCTCGCCACCTTAATCTTTATCATAAACCCCATCCAGGGCCGGCACAAGACGATTTTTTGCGCCCTAGGCAAAAACTATTATGAAGGTCGACCCTCTACTCTCCAACCATATCCAAGCAACCCCCTATCAACTCTAGTGTAGTCGAATTCAACCATCACTATTAGCAAATTATACTACAAGGGAAACAAAATTAACACAACAATTTTTATTTAAACTTCTTATATACTGATAGTTTTATCTTACAATTGCAGCAAATAGCATAACAACAATTACACACACTGTTTTTTTTTATAGAAACTCTATGTAAATAGCCTTGACAGTTGAATAAAGAGCTAACAACAAGGATAAGTTTACATTTTTTGTTTTCTAGCCTTAAGCTTAGCGAATGTGGAATCCAATTCATTTAGATCGGCGTTTTGTGCTAACTCCTTGTTGATTGATATAGTTGCCAATCATACCAATCTCTGTTGTGTCATACATGACCTGAGGTAAGTTTTAATTAGCTTAAGCTTTGAGAGCTCCTCTCTCCTGAGGCTTCTGATACCAGTAGCGTTAGTAGAATCCGCAGAGCGAAATACAAATTAGTTAATCTCTCTTCCAAGTAAGATTGTTAAATGAAGTCAAGGACATCCTTTTTCGTTGATTGCTGAGTGATTCGTCTTGAAATGGCTTGAAGCTCGCCACACAACTCCTTCGCATCAATATGCTTGGATTCGTTATGAGTTAACGCTTTTTCCAGATTCAATAATGGGCCAAGCCTCTTCCGTCAAGTAAACCCCAAATGGGAGACTTAAACCTTTTTTACCCCAAATGTCGGGGGCGAGGTTTTGTTTATATTTAGAACAATTTAAAAATAACTTAAATCTTCTCAAATACTTGTTTAATTGACCGACCACCGTGGTGCTGATTATTTTGGTGCGCCTAATCAAAATGATCGTCTGGAAGGATACACGTGTTACACGGAGGATGCGCGTTGAAGTAAGGAGTTAAAAATCGTCATGAAAGACGAACTCGGAATTGTTCTAAAATCGCCATCGGTAATTGTCTAAAAGAAAAAATTGCCGATCATTGTACTAATAGTAAAATATTGTTTATCGGCTTCTGCCAAAGGCAGAAGATAGTACGCGTTCGTGACGTTCAAGTTTTAACATAATACCGTTGTGACATGAAGCCCCACTAAATATATCATTTATATTCGGCAAAGCAAATACGTCATTTTTCGCCACGGGATTTAAGTTTTCTAAAATCACAGACGATTCGCGTACCCCTCCCCCATTTTTTTCCAACACGCTGATGGGGAAACTCCATTGCGATGGTGCCCTCTTAAAACTTTCGCTTTTACTAAATTTTAATAGGCTCCCCTTTGTTTGTTTCGAATAATTTATGGGAATACGACGAGGGTTTAAAGTTTTTTGGAACTCCGCTTATAGTTAGGTTTTAATAAGGAAGAAAGTGAAGGCTAATTCCTTCAGATACGCAGTTGGAACGCGGTCCCTCTCCCCCACGTAAAGCCAAGGTATCCCCCCCCCCATTTCTATTCTTAAGTTTCGACTGCGGCGTCCTCCCTCTCCCCCAAATTCTCTGTGAACAAAATCATCCAGAAGCTTTAAATTGTCTCTTCCGAACGCTTAAATTTTCCGGTAAATATGCATTTGGAGGAAAAATAAATGTTTAAATTCAAATAGCAGATTATGTGAAAATATAGGTATATTCGGAACTAAAAACCGTTCATTATGAGCTACAGAGAGAAGAAATTGAGAGTAGAGTGATGAAATAAAAGCCGTTTATCTTCAAATTGTTTTATGTAGCACAAATTTAATACATTCCTTGCTCTGGAGTATCGCGTTGTTCACCCGTGTCGTGTCTCTAAATTAATATTAATGAAATTTTTTTTTAAAAACGGCATTCATAATATGGCAAATTGGCCAATTTCAAGTTTGTTAAAAATTCTAACGATCATAGAGTTCTCTTTAAGACCAAATCAATTGTCAAACAATTTTGCCGTGAGTGTACGGTCAATACAGTATGATTGGGCGTGCTGTTTAATTTGACCAATCTATTCGATATATTACTTTTCTCCGTTCCATGAGGAAAGTAAATGATCTCACTACCACAATCTAAAATGAAGACTCTTTTTGATATTTGTTCATAAATAGGTATAAAGTTTTTAGTAATTCTCTTACCATTATTTAATAACCGCACATATTATTTTAGTGACCGGACTTTCTCCTGTGGGGCATCCGTCGTTAACATACATCTTGTTCGCGTCGGTAGAGGCCAAACGTGGGTATGTATGGTTACATCGATACTCTCGATCAATATTCCGGGAGATACTGCCAGGAGCCTCGTTGTAAGGAGGATGACCTCCTTGTACATGCCATAGAGCGCTTTGCTCGATACTCTTAAAATTACTACTACTACTCCTATTATTATTATTATTATGCCCATTAGAATACCAAACATACCTAGTTATTATGCCATATTATGTATTATTGATTGATTATCTCATTAGTTAATTAATTAACATTATATTATTATTATTATTATTATTATTATAATTATTAAACCTACTAGTAGACGCATGCAAATTATTTACTTCAGCAATATTCCCATAATTAAAAATACGATAATTTTCATCTAAAATATTCACCTCCCCCCCTAACTCCTGTTCGAGGGGGGATCTGATGCGTTTCCCTGCCTCCTTTGGCGATGTGACTCATGGGCTTGCTGACTTTCTCCATTTGGCGGGAATACCAAAGAATACATAGGACAGAATTCCGAGTGGCAGGTGTAACTTCTATGGAGGAATCTGGAGTGTGGTTTACATAACTCGCCGCAGTAACTCAGGCATTTACAGTGTTGCCCGTTGGTGTTACGTTCCCTAGGAGCACTTTTCTTCTTATTTGAAATGATGGTTGGTTCTTTCTGACTTGCGAGTCGGGTTTGGCAGCAGCCTCACTCAGCTTGTCCTGCGACTTTGGTCAGAGACTTGAGAAGTTCGTTTCATCTCTCGAAAGAACTCTTTGTTTACCTAGCGCTCTTCGACCGGGGAATTGTTGTTGTTCGTTTTGGTATTTCGACTCTCAGCCATATGAGACGCTCTCTTGGTCGGAACTGTGCCTTGAAGACTGTTTACCGCCCCCCAGTATTCTCTCCCCCTTATATCTCGTGGGGGGTTTCGTAGTCATTCCTAATAAAAGTTTTTATAGCAGTTCATCTGCTACTTTTGTGATTTTTTCAAGACTGCTTCGTCTGGCTAGAGTCATTAAGCTCGTCTTGTAATGCGAGATGGAAGCTTGCATTAATAAACAACATCATGCCACAACTAAGGCGCACGTGCTTTCAGCAAGCCAGATCGGAAGTCCTATTCTTCTCCCCGATAACATCACGAACTCTTGCCAAGTAAACTGAAAGGAAGTTCTTCTTTTTTTTCTTCCTTTTTTGAAATTTCCTATATTTGAACTTCTGCAGGTTGGGAGGCGTAGCTTCCCCTTCGACTCGAGGAGCAATTACTTTTGAAGCAATCTTCCCCCAAATGGAAATTTTGATGGTCGCTACGATATCATTGGGAAGGACGGAAGCCAATATTCTTACGCGTTCTTTTGGATCATCCACTCCATTAAGTTTGAAAACGGTAATCGTTGTGTGTGTAACCAAGTCATCATATTACGCAAATCTAACTTTGGAATGGCGCCAATAGGCAGACTGGTCTTTGGAGTCCCCCCCAACGAGGGGGAGACTGTGGGGGGTAACAGATCTTGCTCGTAGCGGGTATGAAGGTCTGACTCTCGCCTCTCCCAGATCCGAGTTCGGAATTTTCTTCTCTTCGAAATTGGTAGAGTTTGGGGGACGAAGGCGGGAAACTTGCAGATGCCTTTTAGCTTGTAGTACTTGACTTCCCTACCCCTCCGTCTTAAATCGGGAGATCTTTTTTTATGGCTAGGCATGTTAAATTCATTAACTTTGTTTACTTTATTTATTTATTTATTTATTTTATGTTTTTTTGCCGGTGATTATTTATTTTGAAAATCGGAGGCT
>JABUQX010017741.1:5000-19302 GCA_015478945.1 Trachelipus rathkii
ATCAAAAGATAGCAAATTTAAAACTATATATTATATAAATAATTTATTGAATAAATCAATATAGGTTGGTTGTAAAATTTACTAGAAGTTTACAATAGCAACGTTTAGCAACTTTTAACCTGTTTGAAACTCGTGATTTTTATTCAGATAGGAAATTATAATATAATTTTAATTTTTTAATTAGATATAATTATCTATTTAAACAACAATCAACAGATTCAGTAATTTTTTCTGATCACTTTGATGTTAAATTCGAGTTTGTAAGTCAAGTAGAAAACATAAAATGTTGAAGTTTCAACTTGGAGAAGAATGAGAAGTCAACTGACCCAAAATTTTTGACCTTCTCGTTTAGAGAGGTCAATTAAATTTATACAAATGGAAGATTGAAATGTTAGGAGAATCAAATTAAAAGTAATAACCAAGTCCGATTCTCTTAAAATAACGGGTTAATAAGGATAGGGGGAAAAACTTTCAAATAGGAAAATTTCTAAAATTTGAACGCCTATTTTGACAGGTGATTTAATATATTTATAATTATGAAACTATAACTTTGATCAATGTCAAAGTTTAATAAAACATAGCCCCATAATCTTAGAACAGTTGAGGAAAATTTGAGACCTTAAAACTTTGGCTAAGGAAAGATATCCGTATGCCGGTTAAAGTATATCAATTTTTGTAAGATGAATTTGACATCAAAGAGTTTTGTGTGTGTATATATATAGTATATATATTATATATATATATATTAATATATATATTATATATATATATATAATGATATAATATATCTATATATATTATATATAATTGACAATTGACAACTAAAAAAGGTGGCAACGTGCCAACAAAAAGTATCTGTTCATTACGAGAAGATTCCTTCAAGATAATAATCACGGTCGGTATTAATAGTAGTACGGGATGTAAATAAAAGAATGTGTGGGTAGAAATTTAGAAATTTTTAGGGGTTACAGGCAACCCAGAGGTCTCAAACTTGAGACTTTTACTATTTAAAGGGAGAAGGATCAATATTGTAAATTTCAAAGGCGTAGCCCAATTATAAAGGATACTTTACTCATATAGCTAAAGATCCAAAACAAAAACAAAAAGGCTACTTTTTGACAAAACATGATTGCATTGCTCCTGGTTGAATAACTTCTTTAGTAAACAATATTTTTTAACGAGATTTGGAATACGGATGTAACTTGATGTACTTTATAATAAAATAAAGTTAAATTTTAAATAAATTGTGATTTAAGAGTTTTTCTTGAATAACTTCAAGAATTAGTACAAAAAACAAATGTCCTTTTTATGATACATTGTTAAGTACTATATCTAACTCTGGAGCAAGCACCATTTTGAAAGGACATTTAATGAAGTAATTAGAGCAATTTCTGTATTGCTTTAAATTTTTAATGGGAATATATATACAACGAGTACGAGAGAATTTTCACTCGATTTTGTAAAGGATGACGTCATCACCGCAGTGATAGCTTGTCAACCGAAAGTCTACGGTACTTTAATTTTTTATATGTTTGGTATCGGACTAAAAGCAATTTTATATTAATAAATTTTATTTTTTATATATAATTTGATTATTAAAGTTAATATTATTTATTTTAAATAGTAAGAAAATGATGGTCAGTGCAATCACGACTTCCTCAACCACAATTTCAGACCAACCACTCGCGAATACAATCATTTGCACCCATTATAAATACTGGCCACAAAGTGGCAGATGGAGTAAATATAAAAAATTTACGACAAATAAGATTCGGCAAAGTAACAAAATGTATAATATGCGGATCAGAATTTCATTATGTACAATCATGTCCAAAGAAATGGAACAATAAAGGAAGAAACTTCACAATATTTAGAGAAGGGGAAATCAAAAGAGAAAGTAACAATAAAGAAGAGAAAGTATGCTATTTCGGTAGAGAAAAAGAAGAAGATAAAATATATGGAGACATAAAAGGAATTTTAGATACAGGTTGTACGAAGACTCTGTGTGGAGATAGATAGCTAAGTAGGATAATGATGGAGTTAAGTAGTAAGGAGATGAACAACAGTCAAGAGAGAAAAGAAGGAAGTTATGTGTTTGGAGAAAGTAGATATGAAGCCATAAAAAGTATAGATATACCATGTCAAATAGGAAACCATAGATTTTTTTTATTAAAACTGAAGTAATTAGAGGAGATATACCATGGTTGATACTAGGTAGAGAAACCATGGAAAGAATGAAGATAAGTGTTGATATGGGAAACAAAAGGGTTATTTTGGGAGTATTTAGAGACCTAGAAATAAAATATAGACAAGACGTACAACAAAAACATATCAAAGTTAAACTTATAAAAGGATAAAAAAAGAAAAGAAAATGTTTGGGGCATTGTTACCCAGAGGGTTGTCACCCCCGATTTTTATGAAAATCACAGGATCGACTCTAAAAAAATAATAAAGAAGAATAGTGAAAACGAAAGTTGTTGATCTCTTTAGGAAAAAAAGTTACAGCGTCGCAAATATGTTAAACCTTCCATAGGCTTTTCTTACAGTAGGCCGCCATGTTTTCGCACATTGTGAAATGGGCGACCTAGAAAGCACAAGAATTTTTCTAAAGAAAATACAATTTTTTTCCGTGATATATATATAAATATATATATATATATAGGACCTTTTTTACTTCATCACGACATTTATTATTTTCTGACAAATGAATGCATTCGAACAAAAAATTCAGCTTTAACCTAAATTAAAAAATAAGAAATATTCTTACGTAAAGAATGTGTCAAATATGGATGAAACGTACAAAAAGTTTACAAAATTTAAGAAAAACAATTCTCTCTCTGCATCTCGCACGCGCACGCCACACACACCCTTATAATAATAATTAGAATATGTAGTTAATAATTAAATTGTTTTAAATTCAGATATACATTTTAATATACTTTTAAATAAATCCTGACCTTGAAATTGTCTTTTCCAAATAAATTACGCGTATATATATTATATTATATATATATATTATATATATATACTATATTATATATATATATATATATATATATAATATAAATAATATATATATATATATTTATATTATAATTATATATATATATATAATATATATATATATATTATATATATTATTATATTATATTATGGTCAGCCTCTAGAAGAGCCACAATCCATATCGCCCTCAAAACCTACAACACTACCGGGAAAAAGGAATAGCATTGCTGGGAATGCCTGGTCTAATTTTTGTGCGGAAAAACTGTAAAAAAATAAAATAAAAAAAATATTAAAAAACAAAAAAAAAAAATAATATATATATATATTATATATATATATATTATATATATATATATATATATATATATAGTATTATATATAATATAATATATATATTATTAATATATATAATATTATATGTATATATATATACTAGTATATTATATATATATATATTATATATATATATTATATCTCTAAAAATTACAATAGCTACAGGGAAAATATAACATTTATGGAATCCTGGTAAAATGTTAATTAGGTAAAATTGGTAAAAAAAAATAAAAAAATAAAAATAAAATTATTGTTAATAATTATAGTAATATGGATTAGAAAGCCTATTTAGAGACCTTTTTTATTTTCTCGTTAAATAAATAGACTTTCTTATTAAAAATTTTGCTTTTTTTTTTACTAAAGAATACCCCAAGGGTATACCGAACCGATGGCAGCAGTCGGGTCCCTCTTTCGGCCTTCCGGGGAACGAGGGGTAGGACTAATCCCCCCCCTCCGGGAGGGTCTCTCCGGAACCCCCGCTCTTGGTATTTGGTGTCGCGGGGGTTCCTCCGCCCTCCCCACGGGGTATGGAAAACCTCCCCCCCTGTTCCCCGTGTCAAAAATTATATATTATATAATTATATGATATACCTTATATAATATATATGGATTTTATTATTTATATATTTAATTTTATTTTATTTATTTAGGGATTGGGAGGGGCTCTGGAAATTGAAGAATTTACTATAAAAAAATAACAAAAAATTAAAAATATTACACTTGTATTTATTTATTATTTTGATTATAAAATAACATTAATAATAATAAAATAAATATATTATATAATAAATTTTTTAGGTGAACAATCTTAAAAAATTTTAATTTTTGATCACCGCATTTCCACTTGATGGTTTGTTACATATAAATGGATCTTCCAAGGCGAAAGCCGAAATCATGCGCTCCTGCAAAAAATGAGCATAGAAAGATGATTGGCAATAAAAAATAGGAATTGGCCAGAGTGCCAGACCCTATATAATATCTACTGGAGCAAGACTGTGTTCTTTGCTCTGCCCTAGTTTAGGCAAATAAAATTTTTATTTGAGAATCAACAACTAATTCAGTGGCCACTGATAATAAAAATATAATACCACTACACAAAACTATAATATTTTTTTATTTTTTTTTATGAGAATATACAAAAAGAAAATCTGGCCTAAGACATACTACTTCATACAGTGAAGAAGGCCAAGTAGTATTAATACAAAAGGCCAGCCTAGAAGAGGGCCTTATTTATCATTTTTCCATACCCCATATACCATACATAGAAGATGTAATTCAGTTTCTACTTGAACTTCCAACAAAGGTGAATCATTTTTTAAAGACTTGGTTTTTGTATGCTGACTAAGTCCAATCTTGGTCTCACAATTCATTTGTATAAATGAATAGAGGGTGGAAAGGGGATCTAATTAATTAATGTAACGCATTGCTTTAAACTAATTATTATCATAGAGTGAATAAATGAATAAATTTGAATTCAATTTTTCTATAATAATTACATATTAGTAAAAGTAAAAAAAATCTTACGACCATAATGACATAATAATATATAATAAATATAATAATAATAATAATAATAATAATAATTATAGAACAGTCTATAAAATCCTATCCTTTCAGAAAATAGGATTGGGCTCTGGATTTGACAGAAGCAATTTGGTCAATCAGAAAGAAGGAAAGTTTCAGCAAGGTTTTAGTAGGAGAGATTCTATTCCCCTAATAATAAAATTTTTTCCTATAAATAAATAATTAATTAAAAATATCTCCTTAAATTCACATGTAATATTTATACATTAAAATTTTATATAGTAAATTTTAAAACTAAAACTTCTTTGACTCCCCCTTCTCTAATTATTTTTCTTCATTAATTTTTTCATGAATAAATTTTGGTCTGTTTATTTGGCGCAGTGGAGCAGGAATGGTTCCTTTCACGCCAGTACATGTGCTGAGTTTCCTTCGTCTGGTATATAAGTGGTCTTATAGAAAAATATAATTGGGCTATTAATACTGTGTTAAAACTATAAACATTGGTATTAATAATAAATAAATAGGGTCTCATAAAAAAAAAAATAAAAAAAATAAATAAATAAAATATACTACAGTATATATGTAGTATATTTATTAAAAAAAAAAAAAAAAAAAAAAAAAATTTTGAGTTGAAGCCACATAGGCCTATAGAGACTGAAAAAATATTATAACAAAAAAAAAATAAGAGTAAATTTCGTTCTTCATCTTTACCATGCAAGTTATTGACTAGCCCTAGGGTGCTTTGTGGATATGTATAGAAATAAATATATAGTGAAGCCTACATAGGCCTATCGAGACTGAAAAAAAAAAAAAATTATGTATATCAATATTAAAACATTTTGTAGATAGGCTTAATTTTTAAATTGGAATGTCGTGGACCAATATGTAGAGTTAAAAATTGATTGAAGAAATGATTTAGTTGATGGGGGAAGCCAACCTCATATTTCAACAAGTTTTGACTCTCTTTAAAAGACGAGGAACCAAGAGGTCCATTATTACCAAATTAAGTTAATAAAATCCTAGCTAGTATAACTTTATATACACATGATGAAATAAAGGGTTTAATAGATAGATTAAAAACAAACCTAGTTGAAATTACAGAGTTAGATAATGATATAATAAATAAATTTGCTGACTGCGAGGAATTCACATTTGAAAGCGCAGATAAAATTTGTGAAAAAAATGAATTTTACGCCTTTGGCATTTCATCTTTGATAAGTGAACTTGAAAATAAAATAACCCCTATGCAAAATATTTCCTCAAATAATGCTCATATTGAAACTGGTTTTTCTGGTCTAAAAAGACCCGAACTCCAGCTCCCTGAATTTGATGGAAAACCTGAAGACTTTGATAGGTTCATAAAAAACTTTGAAGAAATAATGGATAGAGAGAAATACAATAAATTTGCTAAACATTCTTGTCTAATGAAACAACTCAAAGGTCCAGCAAAAATTTTAATACAAAAAAGCCCTTTAGCCGATATGGATTATGATATGGCGAAAAATTTGCTTAAATGTGCCTTCAGTAATAAAACTTTACAACAATATTCAGTTATTGAAAAACTTTTAAAATTAAAATTAACCAATGATTTTTATACTTGGATCAGTGATGCCAAATTGATAGAAAGTCAAGTAGATAGCTTAAAAATAAATAGTAAAGTGATTTGCCAATATTTTTTGTGGAATAGTTTGCCTGAAATATATCAAACCCAATATATAAACATTACAAATAATACATATCCAAATTTAGATGAAATTTTAAATAATGCATTTGAAGTTCATAATAGAATTGGGAAGAGTGGGTTAGTAAATACAAAAACAAATGCAAATACATACACTACTAAAACTACATCACAATTTGAGAAAAAACAGTAGCTTTAGCTACTAAATTGATGTGAATCAAAAACAAAAAACAAACACTGAAACAACAAAAGGGTGGGTGTTCCATTTGTCAAACATTGCAAACATCAGATTGTATGAACCATAAATTGTATAGTTGCCCAACCTTTTCAAAACACCTGAATCCAAATTGCAAAAAATCAAAGAATTGGGAGGTTGTATTAAATGTGGGTACTTGAATCATAAAATTGAAAACTGTAGGTTTAAATTTAATGCTAAATGTAGAAATTGTAACTCATGGCACTCAGCATTTTTATGTATTAAAAAACAAAGTGGACCTAATTCAACTCAAAAACCAAAAAACAATAAAAATAAAAATAATGCACAGAAACATCAACCAATGTTGTTGAACTAAATGTTACACCTGTAGATAACCCATCTTCAGAGCAAGTAGCAAATTGTTTGTTATTAAGTTCCTTAAATGTAACCAGCACTCAAAACATAACTCTTCCTACCTTCACCACAACTTGTATAAATAAAAACAATAACAACCAAGACTTGAGGGTTTTATATGATTCTGGGTCTGAAATAAATTTTATATCAAACAGTAGCACAAAAAATTAAATATAAAGTTGTACAGTCTGAAAAAATGCTTAATGTAAATGGTCAAATGAAAGAAAATATTACAAAACTTCTATTATAGAAGTTGATATACAAATAAATATATAAAAATAACAGTATTGTTGCAGCCGTTGTCCCTTCAATACAAACCAAAGTGAATATACCTTCCCCTCAAATTGTAAAAGCATTTGAAGAACATAAAATACCTTTAGCTGATAAACACCTGAGAAATAAGAATAATAGGGAAATCCATATACTATTAGGTGTGAATGGAGCCCACATAATACCAATAAATGCATGTTCATTTGGTTTAACAAACAACAGTTCATTGTTATATTACATTTCTTTAGGAATCTTAAAATAACTTTTAACTTAAAAAATTAATAAAAATTTGCCATTTTTGAAGTATATAAAGAAATTTTTACTCGAGTTAGCAGGCTGACTTGCTCGCAAAAAATGTCAAAATAGAAAATAATATTGAATGACTAGAAATGGATTACTCTATCACATCTCTAGCTCAAAATAATAATACTAGCATAGAATTGGATGATGATCTAGTAAATAAAAATTTAAAAGATTTATTAAATTATGATAGTTTTGAATGTCCTAAAAAATTCTCAGAGTTAGTATGGACTTATAAATACTTAATTACAAATACACATGTAGATATGGAGACAGGTCGATTGATAATGGCTTTTGTTTATGGAATAAATAAATTAATAAAATTTTTGGCAAGTATTAAATTTTTTATTTAAGCTAATTCTGTATTGAAATTCAATACTTAAAAAATATAAAAAAGAGCTCTAAAGATTAGATAGCATATGATTGAGATGTCATTTTTGACCAAGCTTAAACAAGGTATCTATTCAACCTGTTTGAAATAAAATACATTGTAAAAATAATAATGCAAGTTTTCATTTTTGCTCAGTAGATGCAGTTTTTTTTAGAGATCATGTATGAAAGTACAAAATGCGAGAATTGTTAGGTATTTGTCGAACCTTATGTGATTATAAAATGGAACTCCAGATTCGGTATTTTTTTATCACATAATTAATGTTAGCATTACCAGGACCTAATTAAATTAATAGATTGGATATCGCATTAACACTACTTAGGTTCAATCAGTATCTGTTGGTATTTGACATTGAAAGAGCCTTTCACAATATTAAATTGCCCTTTGAGGATACTGAAAGATTCCATTTTTTGTGGTTCAAAAATATAAAAGAAAATGATTTTAGTATTGTTTCTTATAAATTAATGCGACTTCCGTTTGGTATTAGATGTAGCCCTTCCATTCTCATGGTAGCACTTTACATAATATTAATATTGCATGTTCATACTTGTGATGAGTTTGAATGTGAACTTAGGAAGATTTTGTATAACCTGTCTTATATGGATAACTTAGGTTATTCTTCATCTTTGAAAGTGAAATTATTCTTGCTTATCATAGGTCTCATGTAATATTTAACAATTATGGTTTCAATTTGCAACAATTTCATAGTAATTTCACCAGAGTTTAATAAATTATAATTATATAGTGAGTTAGACAATAATAGTAGTGTGGATGAGCCTATAAATAATCACGTAAAACTATTGGGAATGATGTGGGATACTCATAGTGATACCTTGTATAATAAAAATAATGAAATGGACCCCAAAGCAAACACTTTGAGATCTATTTTATCTACTATAAATGGTCTATTTGACCCACTAAATATTGGGCTTCCTGGGAAGAATAGAGCTAAATTATTTTTACATAAACTGCAAAATAACAAAGATATAACATGGGACACAAAATTAGATAGTAATTTACTAAAAGAATATAAAAATATTTGCTCACAAAATAATAAAAGCAAAAAACCTGAATTAAAAAGATTTATTGGGGTTATGCTTCTTCTCCAATATTAATATTTATAGCATTTTACTGATGCTAGTAAACGACATTTATGGTATACTTACAAAATACAGATAATAGTGAGCTGCATTTTTTATGTGCAAAAAATAAATTAATTTCAAACAAAAATACTAATAGATCTATTCCAGTTTTGGAGCTATTTGGGGTAAAATTTGGAGCTCAGTGTCTAATAGAAATGCTTGACAATTTAACTAACACTTTCACACCTTTAAAAATAAATAAATTACATTTATATACTGATTCAATGGTAACATTGAATTGGATTATAAATAAAATTGAAAAATTAAACAAAATTGAAAGAAAAGGAACCATTATAAATAATCAGCTGAATTTTATTGAAACTGCATGTGAAAAACACCCGATAACTTTTCATCATTGTGAAGGATCTCAGAATCCTAGTGATTATGTTACTAGATGTGTTTCATATAAGGTTTTATTAAAAAATTCACTTTATTTAAATGGACCTATATTAAACAACAATAATGAAAGGTTAAAAGTCACTGTTCCAAATCCCTTATATAATAATAGTACAGATTTTAATATTTTATAATATTCAAACTTTTTCTTTTGTACCCTTATTTAAATTAGATAGGTTTTCTTCTTTGAATAAACTATTTAAGGTTTCACACTATGTAAGAAAATTTATTCATAATTTAAAGCTTAAAGTACATGAGAAAAACCACACTTTGTTTTCCAATTGTGACCCTAATGCCATATGCTCATATGAAGAAAGTTGTAATGTCATTTTTAGGCAATATCAGCTAGAAAATTTTTTCAGAAACATATCAATATTTAATAAACCCAAAAAATAATAAAGAAACAAATTTTGGTTATAACAACTATCTTTTTCTTGATAAAAAACAATATAATTAGAGTAAAGAGTAAATTTGCAATTTTAGAATGCTGTGTGTTAATCCAACAAAAATCCAATAATTGTTGCAATAAAAAATTTATCCTCACTAACTGATATAATAATTAAAGAATTACATGTAAAAATGAAACATGCAGGTGTATATAAACTTCTAGCTATAATAAGAAAGGAGTTTTATATTCCAACAGCATATTCAGTAATTAAGAAAAACATTAAAGACTGCATCAAATGTAAATTAATGTATGGCAGAACCATAAAATTTAATCAGAACCATTACAAAGATTATAGAATAAATCCATCTCAAATTCCATTTAGAGAAATATTTCTTGACCACATTGGACCTTTTAATATAAAAATAAATAATGTAGTAGAGAAAATTTACATATTAATTATAACTTGCACATACACTAGAGCTGTAAACCTTGTTCTATGTAAAAATGTAGATAATAAATGCTTTATCTCTGCCTTTCAATTTCATGTGTTTGACTTTGGATTCCCACAACTTATAGTTAGTGACCAGGGAAGTAGTATAGTAAGCTCAGTGCAAATTATTAAAAATTTTATTGATGATGTAGATGTTAAAAATTATTTAACTCTCCATAATATAAAAGTTTTGGAGTTTTCACCATACCCTGGTAAAGCTAGTTTTCTAGGAGGTTTAGTTGAATCTTTAGTCAAACAGGTGAAAAATATAATCTATAGTGCTATAGGAAAAAATATATTAGAGCAGGATGAGTTTTCTTTATTAGTTAGGGAAGCAAATATGCTTATAAATAAAAGGCCGGTAGCATTTAAGCCAATATTAAGAAACCCTGAGGTGGATCCAAATATCCCATTTGCAATAACACCGGAGATATTGCTGAAGGGATATGAGGTTCCAGCTCTGGTTGTTTCTTCTCATTTATTTCATGATGGTATAGATCATTCAGATGATCCTGATTGGTCTCCTTGTGAACCTGATCAGGATCAGTTATATTTGACTTTTCAAAAATACAGAAAAGTGAAATCTAATTTGAATGATTTGTACTATGATGAATTCTTAGCAAACCTACAATATCTTGCCACTAACCAGCAAGATAAATATAAAAAAAAACACACACACTTCACTGGGAGTTGGAGATGTTGTTGCCATTAAAGAAAAATTCTGTAAACCATACTTTTACAGCATGGGAACAGTACAAGAAATAAAAAATAACAATTTAGGAGAAACTGTTTCTGTAAAAATTAAAAAACCTAACCAAGAAACAATAACCCGACACATATCGGACATAATCTTATTAATAAAAAAACATAACAAATTTCATGAAAATCTGCCAGAAACAGTTTCCACCACTAATGATAATAATAGTGATGCTGACAGCAGGGTAAAAAGGAAAGCTGCAGTTCAATGTAGAGAGCTACATAAAAAGCTCTTAGACCAAGGGCAACTTTAATATCTCCAACTATATAATAGTCAAATAAATATCTATGTCCTTGTTTAACAGGAACATGATATATATTTGAATAAAAACAATGTAAAATAAATTTGGTTTCCAAATTTATTTTACATATTCATCAAAATTAAATTCTTAATAGAATTTAATTTTGGTCCCCTCCCAGTGTCAAAAATATATATTATATAATGTATGATATACCTTATATAATATATATGTTTATTTTATATATTTATATATTTATTTTTTTTTTTTTTTTTTTTTTTTTTATTATTATGGCCACTGGAAGTTGAAATTTTTTTAATAAAAAAAAAAAAATTAAAATGAATGAAAATTTATTTATTTATTCATTCTGTTATAAAATAACATTAATAATAATAAAAATTAAATATAAAAATAAATTTTTTAGTGAACAACTTAAAAAATTTATTTTTGATCCCATTTCACTTGATGGTTTGTTTACATATAAATGAATCTTCAAGCGAAAGCCCGAATCATGCCAGCTCTGCAAAAAATGATGCAAGAAAGTGATTGGCAATAAAAATTAGGATTGGCAGAGTGCCAGACCCTATATAATATCTACTGGAGCAAGACTGTGTTCTTTGCTCTGCCTATTTAGGCAAATAAAAATTTTTATTTGAGAATCAACAACTAATTCAGTGGCCACTGATAATAAAAATAATAATACCTACAAAAAACTATAATATTTTTTTATTTTTTTTTATGAGAATATACAAAAAGAAAATCTGGCCTAAGACATACTACTCCATACAGTGAAGAAGGCCAAGTAGTATTATACAACAGGCCAGCCTAGAAGAGGGCCTTATTTATCATTTTTCTACCCCATATTACCATACAGAAGATGTAATTCAGTTTCCTACTTGGAAACTTCCAACAAAGGTGAGATCATTTTTTAAAGACTTGGGTTTTGTATGCTGACTAATCCAATCTTGGTCTCACATTCATTTGTATAAATGAATTAGAGGGTGAAAGGGGATCTAATTATTAAATATTAACCAATTTGCTTTAAACTATAACTATAGAGTGAATAAATGAATAAATTTGAATTTCATTTTTAATAATAATAATAAATAATAATAATAATAATAATAATAATAATAATAATAATAATAATAATAATAATAATAATAATAATAATAATAATAATAATATAGAAGAGTCTATAAAATCCTATCCTTTCAGAAAAGGATTGGCTCTGGATTTGACAGGAAGCAATTTGGTCAACAGAAAGAAGGAAATCAGCAAGTTAGAGAAGAGATTCTATTCCCCCTTATATAAAAATTTCCTATAAATAAATAATTTTAATTAAAAATATCTCCCTTAAATTCAATGTAAATATTTATACATTTAAAATTTTTATAGTAAATTTAAAACTAAAAATTCTTTGAATTCTCCCCTTCTCTAATTATTTTCTTCATTAATTTTCATGCATAAATTTTCTGTTATGGCGCAGTGGACAGGATGGTCCTTTCACGCCAAGTAATTGCTGAGTTCCTTCTGTCTGGTATATGGTCTTAGAAAAATATATAGGGCCTATTACGGTATTAAAACTGTAAACATTAATAATAAATGAAAACCTAAGAATAAATATTTTAAAACTTTTAATTAAATTTAACCTTGTTTAATAATAATAATAAATAATAATAATAATAATAATAATAATAATAATAATAATAATAATAATAATAATAATAATAATAATAATAATAATAATAATAATGAAGTGGGTAGAGTAAGGGTGAGAAGTTAAGTGAACAAGGTAATAAGGAAAATTGTTTAAGAGCACTGTTCGCAAGAAAATCAGTTGAATGTGAACAAGTTGAAACTTAACAAATCTGGAGCAAATGAAGAAAGCGGTTGTTAGCAGTGCAAAGAGAAGTATGTGAATGTGTTAAAGTAGGAAGTAAGAATGTTAACTGAGGGTGGAATGAAGAGGTGATGCAAAGAGGAGTTAAAAGTAAGAAAAAGCGTTATCTAAAGCGGTACTAAAATATGCAACTTCCCGGAGCGATGGGGAGTGGGCACAATTTTGGGCTTCTCTTCTCCAGCAGGAGTTATCTTGATGAACTACAACAGCAATAACGATACAGAATCAGACTTGTATTTGAAGGCCCAAAATAGTTGGGTCTCGTCATTGCAAATTTGGGGGCTTTTGATCGGTTGCCCTTTCGCAGGATTTTTGTATCGACTTTTTGGGAAGAAGAGGAAAGATTTTTTGTATAGCGTTTTCCCAGTCACTATTGGATGGGCTTTTATTTTTATGAAAAATTACGTAATGATTTTATTAGGACCAGTTTATATTGTACTATAATAGAATAGAACAACTTCTGCTTTCTGGACTTTTAATCTAATATTTCGTCTGGCCGCCCTGAGGCCATAACTAACGTTAGATGTAAAATCTAAAAGGTCAAGAAACAATCCCTTATCTTCAGCTTTTCATAGAAATTTTCTTATTTATAAAAGTTTTTATGATTTTATCTAGCAGATATTGAGGAAAGTTATTATTAGTGAGATTCTGTTTAATTCTGAAACAGAAAATTATAAGGGATTTGATTGATTTTATTTTTCAGGTTCACAAACGATAGATAAATTTAATTAATTACTTTAATTATGAAAATATCAGGTTAAAGAAAATAATTCAATATCACATAAAGTCTAAATCTAACGCTAAAAAAAGAAATAAAGCTTAGATGTTACTATAAACCAATGAAACTTTATAGGATTTTTCTGACTCATCGGAATG